>VUQS01073923.1:48884-78395 GCA_015108495.1 Heterochromis multidens
AAAAAAAAAAAAAAGAAAGAAAGAAAGAAAAAGATACAAACGAAAGGCAAAAAAGCTCATCAGTTCACACAAGAAAAGCAGACCATTATGCATGGCTGCAGCTATTTATAGCACCCACAAAATTTAGTCCACACTAAATTGTGTATGTGTGTAAAATGAAAACAAAAGCAAAAAATGACCGTTTATACTTCAGACTGTAGGTGTGAAAAAGTGAAGTGATTAGAGATTTTAAATATTGCAATTTTACAAAAATTAATTAGTCGCATTCCACTAATTACACACATGAAATTTAGCATACATATATGGTATACTGCTTTGCCTCTGAAAACAGTTGTATATCTTCTGTGGGTTTGTAGGGAGCTTTAAGTCTGAGAAATAAAATCCTGATGACTAAAACTAGAGTGCATTTTCTAGCTTTCAAATAAACTTTGACCAGATTAAAGCTTGAAAAATGAAATGGTTTAACCAATATTCTCTTGAATATACTGCACATTAAGCCTAAAACTAAATGAAAACCAGGTGCTACAATAAAACTGGTTCCTAACGTGAACCAGATTTTATTTTTAAATGACAGAGCACTCTAAAATCACATTCTCCACATTAGATGCAGAATCTGTATGTGGATATGGTAGTACTGCAGTTTTGTTCACATGGCTGATGATGAAAGGGGGAAATTTGCCTGGTACTGCAGGTTTGTTACATATGAATCGATTTTAGGTGAAAGAAGGAAAGAATTTTGTACAGCACTGTGCAAAAGATTTATTCTGCAGCTTGATAACAAATGCAATCACATAGGCACAGTCATAAAGAATTACTTTCATTGATAAGAACAACAAGAAATTCTGCAACAGATGGGATTACATAAGAAGCAAACGAGATAGTGACAGCTGAAATCCACAGAAGAACTGGGGAAGGTTATGCTAGAACATTTATTTGATTTACGTTTAATTTAGTTTGTATAAAGTTAATTTCTAAATGCAAGCTGTGCATTATTTTTCCACCTGTAACTTTTGTGCTGTATATGCATACTGTATATACCTTCCACCATCTGAAATGACAGCTATCTTAATATCTGCTCAGATGCCTTCTGAATAGTAGGCAAATATTACTCAAGGTCACAACTCATTTGTCAGGCTGGGAGTTAAAGAAATGGCTCACTGCACTAAGGCTAACATTCACTTTTATTCTGCTGATAAAATCCACATCAGCTTTACGAGTACACGCAGTTAAAAATGGAGAATAACAGACACTGGTAAGACAGAGGTATGTGGTGTGGGGAGTGGTGGACAGCACAGCATGGAAGAAAATAATTTGCAGGGAACAGAGAAAGGAAGATAAACAGGAGTTACACCTGGACCAAATTGGAAAAAATCCATCAGCTTATTGCCTAGTTATGTTATAACAGAATGCCAAAGGTGGCATGAAGGAGTGGCTATGAGGATAAATCATGTTCCCTCTGCTTCTATGACAGCTTTAGTCATAGTGATGTCCACAAAGGGCTGTGGCGATCAAACAGGAGCTGTGATGACTTCATCCAAATGTCACACACACAGTACGACAAACACCCGTGTCTCTCTGGGCAGGCATTATTTGATCTTGGGAGACAGACTCATGACAGGCTGTAACATGACAACTAGTCTCATGTCCAAGACAGTGAATGACAAGACGCAGTTTGCAAACTCTATCTATAATAAATATAACACAGAATAGTAACAGATACAGAGGACATTGCTACCATGTCATGCCTTACAGCTATATTATTAATCATAGGGGTTTGCAGTTTACTGTCATACAACTGTAAACTATTACAGTGCTCTGCAACTGTGTGCTTGCAGCCCCACAACCCCTGGTCTTAGGTTATTAAATCCTATAGCCCCCAGCATGCATCTCCAGCTAAGATGCTTCCAACCCTGGCCAAAGACTTTTATCTTCCTCCCCAGCACAGGCATGGCACCTCTGTGATGCTTTCAATTTTCTGCTCTGTGCTTCTGTGTTTTATGAGCCTGTGCAAAGGTTCCAGACTGACTGGCTGGGCTGACCTGGACTCCCTGCCCGTTGGTGCGTGTGTTGTGGTTAGGGTGACATCAAGGCCACTGGCCAACCAGGGACAGGGTCCCGTGGCATCTTCAGCCAACCACAAAACACCCTGACCCCCCATTCGCTGATACACAGGAAGGCATCGTGTTCACACACGCTGGCAGCACATGCAGCGCTCTTGCATACAAAGACTAATCATAACACACAGTACCAGGCTGAGGTGACTGTTGCTTTTGTCCAAGATATTACTGCTTTTTGTGAGATCCATCCTTTGCTCTGTACAAAAACTAGATTTTCACTGGCACAATCATATAGTCTTAGCTGGTCTTTATTTTTGTTCCAGTTCCTACAAAAATGGGTTATGCAAATCTGAAAGGTAATGAAATTCACTTCTAAATCAGGCTCAAAACTTGTAATTACCTGTACAGACAGATGGATGGAATAAGTAAACCATGGCTACTGTATAGTCAGAAAATGTAGGCTCAGGGAGTAGCCTGGGTCTACTTTATTCTAAATATCTAATGATAAAGGACAGATAAAACATCTTTTATGCTTTTTTAGGTTTAATCTTAGACGGATATTTATAACCAAATGGCTATTTTTTGCATTGGTGACCTATAATTGGGGTATTAATTCAATTCAATTCAATTTTATTGATATAGTGCCAAATCACAACAACAGGCGTCTCAAGGTACTTTATATTGTAAGGTAAAGATCCTACAATAATACAAAAAAACCCCAACAATCAGACGATCCCCTATGAGCAAGCACTTGGCGACAGTGGGAAGGGAAAACTCCCTTTTAACAGGAAGAAACCTCCAGCTGAGCCAGGCTCATAGAGGGGCAGCCATCTGCCGCGACCGGTTGGTGGTGAGGGGAGAAAGCAGGACAAAAGACACACTGTGGTTAATTGGTTGTACATTTCTCATGGCAACTACCTTAAAGACCTTATTCAATACCAATACTGCAAGATATACAATTTATGTCATTGACTCTGTAGTCTTTTTCCAAATTAACTATATAATTAAATGTCACGTGACTAGAAATGTAAATGAGGATAGTGTAGAACAAATCTTTCCTCATGTGAACATCCATCATCCAAAAATCACACAACTCCTACAGACACCCATTTCCCCCAGCTGCAGCCTCAGTTGATGCTTCTTGGCATCTCATGGATACCATTTGAATCATTTCCTGGACTGAAAGACTTTAAAATGTAAATTTTTAGGCATAAATAAAATTATGATGAGAATGTATCTTAGACAAGGAGGTTTTAAAGCTTTCAAAAGTAAATAACTGGGGTTTTGTGTCCCACAAAGCTCTCTTCCAGGACATCAAAATGCCTCCCTCCTTGGTGTGTGATTTGGTTCTGCTCCTTGTCATGCATTTGTACCTGGTCAGAGGAGGCAGGGTTTAGGGCCCTGTCAAATCCCTCTCAATTCCAGGGTTTCTCACACTATTAAATATAAATCCCATGTGGTGTGTGAGACAAGGATGGAAGAACTTAGCTCTCCTGGAGAGGTTTGAATAGTGAGCAGAGGGTTTTCCTGTGCAGGGGAACATGGTGTGATGCATTACATTTCGCTACCCAGCACCCATAGCCCACCGCTTAGCTGATCTTTGAAAGATATTGCTTATAAAAGAGATGACTCCAGGCGACGGCCAAGTTCTGTAGTTTTATTACACCTTGGGGCTACAGCGGCCTGTCTTTGGAGAGATAAGGTTGTACCCTTTTCATTTTGTATCCTCCGGCCGATATTTTAAGCTGGCTTGTTAAGGGCAGGCGAGCTGAGCGCTGGAACAGAGTTTGATGCATGGCTTTACAACAGGAGCCGGGCCCATAACGCTCAAAGGCCGATCATTACTGACCTTAATAGCCCAGTCTGCATCTGGGCTTGATTGATCGTGCCTAGCAGGTTGTGAAATGCACCATCTGGAAGGAAGGAAGGTGAGATGGGCAAGCAGAGACGAGGGAGAAGGCAGGCAACACCAGCCGAGCACGGAAGAAGGGAGGAGGAGAAGGGGAGAAAAAAACCCACAAACCCAGACGATCTTGTACAGAAATTGATGGCCATAGTGGGATGCTGTAGAAGCTTAACTGCACTAAGAGGCCCACCAAGCACCATAAACACTGTCCCTGACATAAACAACAACGCTTAGCCAGACTAGGTGTATACAATATTCATCTGAGGAGCTGCTGCTTGGTAACTCTTGTTTACTTGCTCTGTGTGCTTGGATAAAATCAGCACTGCTTAGGTAAGACAGCAGGATGGTACAGTAAGTGCAATATGAGTTATGTGAATAAGCGGAATTTTGAATGCATTTGTGTGTGGGTCCATGAAGGGTGTATAAGAAACAGACGGTGGTTAGGTCCACAGAGCATCCTACAACGGTGCTTTACAGCATAAAGTCTGCATAATGCATGATCCTCAAGTACTACAATGGTGCAGATTATCATAAAGCTCTCTATATTCTGCTGTGCAGCTGAAGCCAAAACATCATTAGGTCACCACTTTTTTATCAGTCCACTATGTAACAACAAGCTGCTTTTGAATACCACAAGATTAACGGTACCATATGACTTAGAAGTATCTTTTATTCAGTTTTAAATCAGAAACAGCCTAGTAAGCAGTACCTGATGTACTCCATACAAAGTTCATGCATAGTAACTGTACTCTAACTGTTCATGCACAACAAAATTTCTCTGTTATAAATATTTAAGTTGCCAGAACAATGGCGAGAAGGCCTTTAATGTTAGCTGAAGCTCCCAAGAGTCCATCAAGCCTGTTTTCTCTATTACCATCCTCTCCTCTTTGTCAGTCAGTAACGGTAGCTACAATAAGGTGAAGTTATGTGCGTCTGGCACAGAAAAGGAACCCTGACAGACTCCTTTTTGCACTTCATTAGACCAATTATTTGGCTTGCTGAGTCATTTGACCCAGCCCAGTCATGTGAGTTATGATAAATGCAGATCGGGTTACGCAGCACTGTGATTTTTAATATCAGTATGTATTTCTGCATTTGGCAGAGACACCAGTACTAGCATGTAACACACCATAATTTGGCTGTATAAAACTGTTTAACAGCAAATTAATGTGTGCTGTAATCAGCACCACCAAATGTCTTTGGGGCCAACTTTACGCGAGGGAAGATGAAACATCTGGTATTAGGAAAAAGAACAGGGGAAATAAAACAGAAAGGTAGGATTTTTATGGTGCTTAAGATACCTGTATACCTTTACACTTATTTTGTTGCCTCTATGCTTGTATGTGTGAGAGAAAGAGATCAAGGCAGACGCGCACACTGTAAGTTGTGCAAAGGATATGGAGGGAGAGTTTGTGTGAGCGCACTTGTGTGTGCTTGAATGAGTATGTGTGTGAGAAAGGGGAAAAGGATGACAGAGGGCCAGGTGGAACGGAGACTTCTGTCGCTGACTCAACACCTTTCTCATTTTATTACCAAATCATCCATGACAAACAGCTCTGGCGTTTGGCAAAGGTGAGGCAGGCAGGATAAGAGCTGGGATGAGAGCAGAGGAGGTCACCTCAATACCGCAAACATTGCATTGGTAATGTAACATGTCTGTGTCACTTCAAATGCCACCTTTACATGACGCAGCCATCCATGTGTCATTTTTAGATATGCGGGGGTGACAGTGATGGCCCTTACTTCATATAAACTCCCACCATCAAGACACAAAAGGCTGGCGACGGAGAAATCTTATCACCTGAGTGACTACCAAAAGAAAAAGCTTGGTGACAACACAATCAATAGAGCCTATAAAATATGAAGCAAGCGTTCTTTGTAAACATTCAAAAACAAGCCAACCGTAATAATGAAAAAACATTCTGATGCACGCTAAAAAGCAGGTGCTTTTATTTAACGATGATAACAACATATCTGTTACTGTTTACAAACACCTCTTCCAACAGCATATTAAACTGAGGAAATTATATTTAGTTATATCTGCTTGTAAATTCCTGCTCTTGAAATAGCAACTAGATTACTGGTGACCCTTAGTTGGGGCTGTGTTAGACTGAGCAGATGTTGTGTGGACAGCTTAGTGCTGAGGAGTACGGTTCGAAGGTAGGCCTGCCATTCTTTGATGTCAAAGCCTTTTGTGGCTACGTGAGCAGGAGCAGATTAGCCTGATTGACGGCTATAACATGCTAAGGATGGCGCTTGAAGCACAGCAAGCCAGGGCGTTGGAGTGGAATGGAGTTCATTCATGAGTTACGAGTCTGTTTCAGTGATGTAGTAAAAGATGAATAAATCCTCCCAACAGCCTGTGAAAAAAATACAACTGCGGGCTTGTGATGGAGACTCACACAAGACAACAGGTAGAAGACTGAGACACTGGCGCCTGACACACATACAGTATGCCTGGAAATCTAACCACAAATCAGCACCTGATATAGTAAACAACAAAAAAAATACACATCAAACTGCTATGCCACTTCAAACAGCTTTTTTTTTCCCACAGACTTTTATATTTTACCCACAGCACTGAAAACAGGCAAAGAGTAGCCCTGACGACTGCCACCCTCCACTTTGTCAAGTTTATGTTTCAAGGAGATAGTCCCTACTTAAGAGGCCAAGGGAGCTCGTGTAAAGTCCTGGACAAACAAGGAGCAGGCTGATATAAATACCAACACAGCTAAGAGCTCCTCTCTGCCTCACAAGGACTCAGACCTGCAAGGACAAATGACCGTCCCTGATGCTGTCCCTGAGTCCCTGTGCTAAAAGAGGCCAGGTTAAGGTTGAGAGGACCTCAGCCCACCAGCTACCAACGAGCTGCATTTACAAAGTCAAACTTCTCCTCTCATGAGAAACCTAACCAAGGATGTGTTTCTAGCCAGAGATAACCTACTTTACAGTAGTAGTATCATACAGGTTTTATAACATTTAAGTTTTTTTAGGCAGAAAGTGTGGCAAGAAGTGAAATGGTTAAAAAATGGCGAGTGTGGGGCACAATATTTGGAATTAATTAAAATGAATTAGTTTTCAGGTGTCAGTAAAGGGTGTTTCTCGACTTGCTGTTTATTTTCAAACTTAGTGATGCAGAAGCTCCCAACAGAGACCAAGTGTTAGGGATTAACATGTCATCACAGAAGGGGGAACACAGACATTTTGACAGTTACACTCGTGAGCCGAGGCTTCATCTAACACCTGCCTCACACCTCCTGTCCAGAAGCGCACCTGTTCTGACACAGTATGAGGCTCAAAGCCATTCCTGGAGCAATGTTTACACCTGTTCAAACTTCAGAGCAACACACTGTGATGGGGAGAAATACGAGGGTCGAGGATAAGGAAAATCAGAGTACGAGGAAGATGAAAAAAAAAACAAGCAATTAATAGAAATTTCCTGTGTAGAAACTGGGGCGGAGTAATGGCAACGCCTGAGCATGCTCAGCATCACTGTGGTGTCGAGGTAACATTGATGCATGGTGTGACCTTACTTGTAATGCCAGCCTTAATCTACGCAAGTGGAATAAATGAAGTGGGGCCGCTGCGGACGTGTCACCCAGACTTATAAAGACAAATCCACCGCCGCTCTGAGCTGTGTACATGTATTCATAAAAGTCAGGGAGACGTCTCGACAGAGTGGAGTGCCCAGTATTGCCGGCTGGCTGGCAACGAACACCCAGCTCATGTTGTCACGGCTGCGTGGAGCTGTCTATCATTACGTGTAGCACACAGGGAGGGCAGGGGAGATGTGAAGGTGAAAAATAGACAACATAGTCTGTTAAAGAAAATTGAGGAAGAAAGTAAAAGGCTAAATATGATGAAGCATTTTGTTTGCATTAGGCTATCACAATACTTGTGTGAAATAATAGCTGACAACATCAAAAAGACAGTTTTAATGGTTTTTATTACACACTTAATTAAATGGAATGTGTTTAAAAGTGAACAAAGTCTGTGAGATTTGTTTTTTGTAGGAGGCTCAAGGGTTGACACAATGTCTGTTTATGTCCTTTACCTAAAAAGTATCAATAAGGAGGAAGTATCTAAGCTTGTATTTAAAGATGATTTGTGATGACAATACCTGAACCCAACACTCATTTGAGATTAACTGCTTTATTGCAAATCTCTGTGCTGACACTAACACAACTTGTCACAGCCACTCATTACAGTTCAACGATGGATGTCCTCGCAAACAGTCTTTTCAGCTGGATAGCCGACTGGCTGTCAGGTTAGCAGTCAATTCATACTTGGCTGACTTTATTGGCATGTAGTTCAAGTAAAGAGCCATCATTGATCACCCTGCGTTTAGTCAGTTTGCTTCGGAGCAGTGGGATTGACAAGAGGCCTACCTTGATAGATGCTGCACTGACAGCGGACATATGGATGCTGAGCACTGACACGTGTGAGAGGCACTGGGATAGAGGTGTGTCTAGCATCTCAACAATCTCATGTCGACAATGCCCCACTCAACTCTCCCCTTGCCCCCTGTCCAGTTCTCACTCTGACATGGTGGTGATTAATGCCAGTGGCCAAGATGATAATAATAATGATCATAATTAATCAAGGGCTCTTCCGCACCTCTAGGAGCCAACGGTGACCTGGAAAAGACACCCAGACCTCCTTTCCCCCGTTTTTCCTCTCACTCTCTCTCTCTCTTTCTCTCTGCCCTCACCTCCTCCCTTCTTCCTTGTCTCACTGACAGGCCTAAACCTCGGCCCAGCAGAAAGAGCCATGCATTATCCTGCCATCACCACTTCTATTTATATCACACCGTCCATCACTATCACTTACTCTCCTCCACCCGCCTTTACTCCACCCGCTTCTCCAAAGTGGAGTTTTCTTGAAGCTGCCCCATATTTTCTGGTGGAATAATGCTGCCTATGCAAATGGCTGGGAGTCAAAGAAGCAGCTTAGGTGACAGTGAGAAACCAACATCATAATTTTTTAGACATCGACAGAAACAACGTCCAAAACAAAAGCCACCACCTCCTGCTCCTGCTGCCTGAGGCCAGGGAGTCTCCCTCTCTCCCCACTGTAGTTTATTCGTGAAGGTTTGGCAATCTGTGTATGTGTGTTTGTGTGTGTGTGAGAGAGAAACAGAGAGAGAGAGAGAGAAAAAACATTTTAGTGAGTAGTGTGTCTCTCACAGATTTCTAGAAAATATGCAGCGGCAGAATGATATTTTAAATTCCTTGGCGGCTGCCAGGTAACAGTAGCCTGGAGCAATGGAAAAGTTTTTTTGTCTCACCTTCTCTTTATTTCCCCTGGTGAGGAGGATACAAAGCTCCTTTGCTCGGCTGAGCTGTACGTGCCAGGCATGTGTTGAAAACACCTCCCTCCTCCCTAAACTACTCAAATGCATATCACATACAGCCTGTCTTTTTTTTTTTTTTATTTTACTATCTCTTAATAAACTTTGTCCAAAGGTACTGAGGACTTACGTGTAGGGGGTGTTGCTTACATATCACACAAGGTACTAAGCCCACACTTATAAGGCGCTGTCATCAATTTTATTTTACTGTGATGCAATGAGTTGCTTTGTGTTGGTATAGCAATAGTCCACATCTTTCTTTCTATCTTTTCCTACATATTTTTTCAGTTTCTAAATTTCTGCTTATTTATTGTCTCCAGATTTTCTTCACTTTGTGTTCTGACACAGCTTATCTCAGCCTGTATTTAGGGCTTTGCTGAATCTCAGTGAAATCATGACACTTACCAAATCCCCCTGTACCTCTGTGCCAGGCTCAGCCGCCCACAGTGGATCCCGCAATAGAAACAACTACACATGACATCATCAGAGCAAGACCCACTCGTGGCAAGAACAAAAGAAGGCCCACATTTACCCCTATACCAACCTGGTGGCCTACATTTCCAAATTGCATAAGATACAGGATCTTCTCTTATTCTTCACTCATGCTGCTTCTCATGCACTGCAAACTGTCTCACAGGCAGTTGTGCCAAATTGAGGTCTTAAAACAAACAGATGAATACATGGTACATTACCTGTTACGATCATTATCGTCATCACTGACGCTCGTCCCAACCACTAAATACATATGTACTAAAAATTCACAATAGATTTCAATTCTATCTGAGCCAGAAGTGCACTTTGCTGATTTACACTGCTGTTCATCTCTGTATAAACACCATAATGCTTTATGATCTGATTCCAATTCCATGTTGACACCATGAAATAAAACTCCTAGATCACACTAATAGTAAAATACAAGCCATATTTGCTCCATAGAACAGGAGTCAGTCCAGTCCAGAAAAAAAGGAAGTCTTCTTACACAAGAAATGGCAACAGTTTTGAAAATCAAAGAAAAAACACTGAATAAAATTACAATAAACACAACCAAAGTCCTATTAGCTGGCAATCAATGTTTGTCACAATTGCATTCTGCTATTTGATAACAGCAAGGCATACTGTCCTCAGTCCAGCAATGCTTTGAATCCATTTTTGTCAGCGTTTAGGAGGTCAGCTACCCTGCAGAGACTTCGACCATAAAGCAGTGATGACAGGATTGATATATAGACAGAAAATAAGACAGAAAAGGATGCTGAAAAAGAGGGAAGAAAGTGGAGAATGTCTCTGGAGTCAGGGGAACCAATAAGGCAGCCATTGCTGGAAGCACTGCAGTCATCTTCAGTCACTGGGGCCGAAGTGAAGAGCCCAGAGGTACTGACTGTTCAATGAGTCCGCCAAGTATGTGTCTATGAAAGTCTAAAATAAAGGCTTCTTATCACAAAAAATACAGTATGTCTCCAATGAACACAAAGATGTTGTTGATAACCTTGCTGAACATCATCTCACTCCAGGAGGCTGAAGGCAGGGAAGAAATATTGACAGAAATGTTTTTAGATTATATTCTCATGACTAAATCAATACACAGATGAACCATCTCTTCAGAGCAGAGTTAGGATGGAGTCATTGTGAAGGTCAAGCAGTTAGCCCATTAAAGAGGCAGCTAGGCGCGCAATTTGGCAGCACATCTCCACCTCCTCCTGCATGGCATGGAGGTAACAACCTTGAGGAGTTGATTAGCGGTAGAGACGGCTCCCACGACACAGGAGAGCCCCACCTCATAAAATCCTGGGCTCGGTAGCAGAACAAGGGAGCCTGGGAGAGGGGAACTGGAGGGAATTCAATACAGAAGAACTGCCTGCCTGCCTGCCTCATCTTTTACAGGACAAATTAAAACCACAGCGGAACAAGTCATAAAACAGGAAATAATGAATTCAATTATACTTTTTAGTGTTTAGCGGCTGCTGGTGAGATGTGCTGAGTGGGCAACGCGAGGCACGCACACAGCAATGGGCACAGGCTGATGACTATGTTGGTGGCGCTGAGCTTTGCTGAGGGCTGCGTGTGTGCTGACTGCATGTCTGCATGCCCCTAGGAGCAGTTTAGACCTCGACAGGGCCTTCATTAGCAAATGAATGACTCTTAATTGGTCTGGCAAATACACAGGATGCTTGTTGATTATAGGGTGTTTTTTCAGGCTACGATTGTGCTTCGACACAGATGCACAAATACACAAAGTCTATAAAGAGCAAGATACAACCAAACTAGCACAGAGGCACGCTTTAGCGCGGTCAACACTGACAATAACTGTCATGTCATCAAAATGACAGACAATTCATGGCTTTGCTGTGCCTGGTTCAAAAGCAGGACTTCAACTGCCAACAAAAGATTCTGACAAAGAATTCTGGGACATATTCTCTTTATTCAGCCTATCTATACTTCTCTCTATCTCCCTCTACCTCCCACCACCTATTTTTCACGCTTTTTCAATCCGTTCTAGTTTGTCCCCTGGCATTACTAACACCTCAGCGGGAGGGAGAATCACAGACAAGAGTCCTGGTGTCCTAGATTCAGCACCACTGGCAGGAGCAAAGCACATACTGGCCTGTCCTACTAGCTGCCATATAGGACTCAGAAATGAACTACACGTAGCAGCCCAGTTTAAAAACAATACTGAGAGCCCACAGGACCCTCAGTTACTGTTCACACACACACTTACAGATGATGATAAAGCGACTGGAATGTGTTATGTTTTGGATTATGTGTGTTATATCAGTAATGCCATCAGCACACTCTTTTATCTATGTGTAACAGTGTGTTTCTGTGGGATAACAGATAGTACAAAGGTATAAAATAAAAACACAGAGTAGAAGAATAAACATATTGATTTATGACTAAATATTTGTGAAACCAGGAGTAAATAAGAGTCAGAATCAGGTGGGAGAAAAAGCGTTGGAAGAAAAAGAGAGCAGTACTGAGAGAAGGACAAGAAAGTAGGGGGGAGCACAAATGACTATCTCAGGAAAGTCAGTGTCCCCTCTTTGCCCCAGCCCCTGGTGCCACTCACCCACTGCCAGACTGCCAATTAAAGCCCTGATTAAAACCGACAAAGTGTCTCCAAATGAAGAAAGAGCTGTTGGAGGTCTTAACTGCTGAAGCCTGTCAATTACACTGCCAGAGGAAAGTGGTGAGGGAAGAGCAAAAGGGTATGGCAATGACACACAAAACAGGGAGCACAGATGAATATAAGCTCTTTCATTCAGTGCTCCATGACTCCCCATGCTCCTCCAGAAAAATGGATAGGAGGAATTTTATTTGGAGAATAAACGAGGTTGACTTTTAGGCTTTTATTTTGTTCTTTTTCTCCTCAAGCCTTGAATTTTTCTCTTTGACTCTGAGTTTTGATTTGGTTTAAAAAAATAAACCAAACAGAAGAACATAACAAATGCTTAGTGCTTTGTGGAGAAAATGTGCCATATGTTGGACTCAAAAGATATGGTAGACATCACAGACCAATAATACAGTGTCCTTTTTGTTGCATGTTGCCATTGTAACTCATAGACACCCCACAGTGATAGGCTCAACAGCAGAGCCCTCAATCCCAGATAAACCACCCACAGTGTACATCAGCTGCTAAAATATGGTGGTATTCGTGAGGTCATAAATCTTATTTTAGCAGGATGGGAAGAGAAAAGAAGCCCTAGTCTCCCCTGCATCGTTACAGCCGCATCCCTGTGCCCCATTCCACCTCCATTTAAGCTAAATGTCAACTTTTCAGCTCTTTTTTCTTTTTTGTTTCCTGCCGTTGCCATTTGTTTTAACACAGGGAATGGAAAGTACGAAAATAAGTCAACAGGAAGAAAACTACAAAGAGCTGGTTGTCAGCGGGTTTCAGAGCTGAGTGGATGGCCGAATGTTCTATAGTTTACAGAGAAGAAAGTATCCAGTGGAGAGATAAAATGGATTCCCGATCTGTCTGAATCTCTAACCCAGGAGCCAATGATATGAGTAATGAGGGTTGCTATTTGTTATAACAAAGTTCTGCACCTGAAAGAATAATTTCACATCCAGAGAGAACTATAATAACCTAATACTTCATAAATGTTTTTTATTATTTAGACATTAATCATCATTAAGAACCCTAATGATATTCTTTCAGTTTAATTAAATTAGATTTTTTTTTACTCTCTGATGCCAAGTGAACGTACTGCAAGATGCTCTGAAAAGGCGCTCAATCATCTATAGCCAGATGGCTGTGAATTAGGAAATAGTTGGTGTTCAAATTCAAGTGGGTTGAATGGAAACAGGGAAGCAAATAGGGTTTATTACTGTCACTGTCAGACTTTCCATAAAAGCAATAGAAAAGGATCATCTAATAGAGCATTTATGTGCCCTCTTGACCAATATGGTGCCTCTGAAGGGTGCACAACAGCCAAAACGCTACCAAATCTTAAAATGAAACATCTAAGCATCTGATTAATTTATTCATGGTCTTTGCTGTTTTTTTCTTATAGTCACCTTTAAATGGTTGGTCTGGTACAGGAGGGAAAGACTGTGATGGTGTCGGATGAAAAAGAACAAACAGATGAGAAAACGCCTGCATGCCTCATAAAACAGATTGCCATTCAACAACCATTTCCCTTTAGCGCAGGGTAAAAAAAAACACAGTGAGAGGACAACAACGGGCTGAGGCGGACAAGCCAAAGCACTGGCTATCTGATAACGTAATGCCCACTGAATCCCAGCACTCATTCTTTCTCGCTCATTTCATGCTTGCTTCTGTATTCTATCTCACTTATTGTCTTATTCTTTTGGCAGATGAAAGAAGAAAAGAGAATGTGTTAAAAAATAATGTAATTTTTACACTAAAACACAATAGAAAATGAATGAAAAAGACAGAAAGACAGATAAAGTAGAGGTGTAGACAAAAAAAAAGTGAAATAAGAGCTATAGAGAGAATAGGGCCTGTTTTTTAAGACCAACCACTGGCCCTAAGGGGCATATATTAAACACTGTGTAAGGCCTCACCCCTTACTACTCTACTGACTTATTCAGAGGGGAGGCAGCCATTGTTAATATTTCATGGGGCAATCAACAAAATAAGGAGGTGTAAGCTCACAGGAGACCCCTAAGCCCCCATCACTTTCCCCCTTGCTCTGGCAGTCAGATCTCAAATGTGTCCTGTTGCATAAGTATTGTGTGTTGCACTGTGTGTTTGTGTTGTACATGTATTAGCAAGTGTGAATGTGACTCTGCAGTATGTCTCTTTCTCTCTCTCTCTCTTTTTATTTTATTTTTTTTTACAATGCAGGCTTAATGCACTGAAGAAAACAGCTGGATTGCCAACACACCTATTCGGTGCATTAGTGATGATAGCAATGTGATCTACCTGTTCATCACTAAACAACATAACTATGTAATAGACAATAAATACACAGGCATGACTATAAACTAAGGATCAGTACATCTTTAAAGCCTTGATGCCACAGACCTGTCATCTCAGTCCTTTGTCCATTGCACCAAAATGAGAGGACAGATTTTGTTTTCTTTTTCTTTTGAGCCAGTTAGCATTTAATTGACAATTACAAGGAGCTGTGTCAGACATCCGCAAATGACTTTTAAAAAAAATTCCATCCTTCATTGGCACACCAAAGTGTCTGGATGAGTTAAGCAAAATAATAATAAAATTTAAAAAAGAAAAAAAGCAGCACAGAGCCTCTAAGAGTACAAAAGACACACAATGAATCCAGTGCTCTGGTCTTGGCTGTAAGAGGTACTTTGCTGACTGTGTCCCCTCTGTGCCAGAGCAAGAGGACAGTCCTTTGTGTTGCAGAAGTCTTGGGCCACTGAATTCCCTGTTTCAGCAATTCTTTACTGAGGACAGATCCCGGGAGGTGCTGCTTCTCCCTGGGCTCCCCCACTGTGAATGACATCCACCTTCTGTTCTCATGAAGAGGGGCAAAAATGGGCCACAATCTGACCCATTTCAATGACTTATTCCACTACTTGAACCCAACTGTAGTTAAAAGCCTGAAGTGTTGATGGCCACGAAAGCGTGAACACAAGATGGTCCAAGAAGGAGCCACACAAAAAAGTTGTTGGGGGAAAACAACAACAATATAATTCCTGTATTCTTGTACTATTTCTGTTGTATTTTTTCTACATCTCTTTTGTAAAAGGGCCAGTCTCTTGATCATTCACTTAATAACTACTTACCTTATCAGTCACTCATCACAATGTTCCTCAACCGGGAACGTAAAAAGGTTTGAAAACAAGAACAGAATAAAGCACTGTGACTGGTTCACAGGCTAGCCTGTGGCAGAATATGGCAGGTCCGTCCCTCTGAAACTGTTACCGTTACTGGATGGAAATGTTTTCATAACCTATCAAAGTCATCAAGGGACTGTTTTATGGGGTCATAAAACAAAGTGTGATAAATACAGTGCTTCAGGTCAAGGAGTATTTAAGCTCATATACCCACTGTGTGGCCAGGGACTGGGCTAGACCTTCTTATAACAGAACAATTATTCCTCAAAAGAGTGATGTCAAGTCATGTATACCCAGGGTTAGAACACTTAAAATACAGGTGGGAATTCAAGGTAGTACACTAACATTGTAATTGTCCAAACCATCACAGAGGACAAGAACAATAAACTATGTATTAAAAAGTTGTTGGTCAGGTCTTTATGAAATTGTATCAATGCTTCAGATGTCCACTGGATTGAGGAAGCATATAGAATTAGTCTTAGATGATGGAGTAGATGCAGGCATCAGGCATAAGAAGGGGGAATAGAGTGCGAGAGACTCCAAGCAGCAAATGAATGCACAAGCCGTAGAACACCTTGACAGGCAGATATCTTGCTACGTACGAGATCTACCTCAGGGGACATCTGGCTAATTTCCTGTGAAAACAGCAGACTACCGAGGCAGGAAGCAGTGGTGGAAGTATAAAACAGAACAGCGAGGAGGTAAATTATTTTCAGTTCTCAGAAAAGTCTTGCCAGAGTTTGTTCTATTGGCAGTATGTGCAGCCCTGTTTCCAAAAAAAGTTGGGACACTGTGGAAAATGCAAATAAAAAAAGAATGCAATAATTTAGGAATCATTACATTTAATTGAAAATAGCACAGATATTGAAACTGAGAAATGTCATTTAAAAATATATGTGGGGACAGAGGCATGTTTATCACTATAATGCATCATTTCTTTTAAAAACACTAAAAACATTTGGGAACAGAGGAGACCAATTACTGCAGTTCTCAAAGTGAAATTTTTTTTTGTGGTTCTTGAATGATAAATGATTTGAACTGCACAAAAGTTTGGGACTTCTTTTGGTATAAAATTTTTTTACATAATGTACCAAATGATTTCTACTGGTGACAGGTCTGGACTGGAGGCAGTATAGCACCCAGACTTACTTCCGAGCCATGCTGCTGAAATATGTGTAAAATGTGATTCAGCACTATCTTGCTTAAAAAAAAAAAAAGCTAGGCATTACCTGAACAAGACACCACCTGAATAGCAGCATATGTTGCTTCAAAATTTGTGTATGTCATTCACCATTAATATTGCCTTCACAAATGTGCAGATGAGGACTAGTGCCCCCCTTACCCATGAACGGAACAATAAAAAGCTAGGGTGTCCATGAATTCCTAAAAGAATCTACAATTTTGAACAGTTAGACAATGGTACAGTTTTCCTTTTCTTTCAGAGCTTCTTAAATGAGCTTGGCCCAGACAATTATTTGGGATTTGTAGATTATTGTTTCTATTTATATATTTTCTTTGCGTGATGGAGGTGAAGTTGTGGCTGAAGTGATTTTCACAAACAATGATTTTTAGTACTGTTCCTGAATCTGTTTCTGAGGCAGTGCCATCTAAGGTGTTCAATTCATGGCCTTTCAATATTGGTTTTCAACCTTGTCCCTTGTGTACAGAGATTTCTCCAGATTCTCTGAATCTTTAATGATAATAAGTACAATAGATGATGAGTTCTTTGGAATTTAAAATTGAGAAACTTAAATTTTTAAACAGTTTCGTCATGCAGTCTTTCACAGAGTGGTGAACCCCTACCCAATTTTACTTATTAATCTAATACATGTAATCTTAACCTAATTTCATTATGAGATGTTCCACCGAGCTTCTTTTTTATTATTTATGTTTTAGCAATACACAACCTTTAGAGTCTTCTGTTTCCCCTAACCAACATTTTCTAAATATCTTTCTGGCTTAAAATTCAAAATGAACATTTTTCAGTTTTAAGATTTGATATGTTGACTTTGGATTAGCTTCAGGGGACATGTAAGGATGCAAAAATCCAATATTTGGATCGGATATTGGTGACAATGAGCTGATCCATGGTCCGATCAATTCAATTCAACTTTATGTTGTTCTGTGTTTACTTCAACACGCAACAGCAACAGCAAGCGGCAGAGCTAATGTACCATGGGGGAAGCTAACAGCAAAGGGTCAGCAGTTTGAAGGTATTTCACGCCAACTACACCAACAGCTTCTATTTGTAAGTTTGCAAAAGCTTTTTACTTAACTGCAGACCATGGTCAAAGTGAGGTGACTGAACAAATCTGACAATTACCTACATGGATGCTGGTTCAGTGTAACATTTGTGAAGCTTTTATTATACTTATGGTAACATAACATATTGTTGTCAACTTGATCAACAGCATTTCACCTCAGTTGTCACTTGTCTGCTCCACATGTGTGTGTGTGAGGAGGAAAAAGGAGAAAGTAGCACAACTGTAAATGAAAGGCAGCAGACTAATGATTCTCACTTTATAGTGGAATGAGACCAGTACAACTAAATCAAGTGAATAACACCACTACATTTTTAACTTTTTCACTGTAATCATCCTGGGCCTGTTTTCATTTATTATGTTGCTAATAAATACCAAAGTAAATTATTTTCTTGGATCTATTTATTTTTTACATTATTTTTTTCTTTAAAGTTAGGCAAACTGCTTAAGTTGAGCCTGATGTTTCCTCACACATAAAGGAATATTTCCCAGTGTCTTCCTCACAGTGACAAATTCAGCTTACTAATTTAATGCTGGTATTGGTTCAGTCTTTGGTATTGGCAGATACCAAAAGGTATCGTATTGGATCGGAAATGGGGAAAAGCTGGACAGGTGCATCCCTAGGGACAGTTGAATGGGGAGAGAGGTGGGGGATGAAGGTGGCTGTCAGAACAGTGGTGACGGTACATGATTATTCAGCATGGCTCCTCATCAGCATCTTGTTTTGGGTGCCTTGGCCCCTTTATACCCGGTCTCTCTGCAGCCCCAGACCCAGCGTCAAATACTCTCAAACACTCGATATAAATACATTAACACTTACTTACATTCTTTCTTTCAGACTCACTCTTATACACACACACACACACACACACTGCCTGAGTTTTCATTACAAATGGCACCAGGGAGAGCCACGCATTGAATGGCAAATGACAAATTCTCTTCTATATTCTCTGTAAGAGAAATATGGTGCCCCATCCTCATGACACATTTGATATACAGCCATTGCAAATTAGCCACAAGGCTGCAAATGTGGAATGAATTGATATTCCAATCATCTGCATGATATAACAGCACACAGAACAACAGCAAAGTCATCTGCGTTGCCTTGATTAGTGAAGTACACACGCAGGAGAATGCAATTGTCTGTCTAAACTAGAGGCATACTTGTTTCCCAGCAAAGGCCCGCGTCTAATAGAGGCAGCCTCCAATAAATTTGTACAAATATTCCAACAGAAACAGGAAGGCCGCTCTAACAGTGGCATGTGTTGATAAACAACAGTTGTGTCTATTAGCAGATGCTACTGTCAAGGATTTGCACCAACCAAACAAAGACAGGAGAGACGTGAAGGAAGGAAGGAAGGAAAGAAGGAAGAAAGAAAAAAGAAAGAAAGAAAGAAATAAAGAACGAAAGAAAGAAAGAAAGGGAATTGAACACAAAAGAGGTGAAAGAGTGAAAACTGGGGTTGTTCTCAGAAAGGTCAGGCTGATTGT
Organism: Heterochromis multidens; assembly: GCA_015108495.1. Lineage (NCBI taxonomy): Eukaryota > Metazoa > Chordata > Actinopteri > Cichliformes > Cichlidae > Heterochromis > Heterochromis multidens. Next base: position 68,211 of record VUQS01073923.1, read on the forward strand.
CTCTGCCCAAATATGCTGGCCTTTTCAAAATTAACTTGGCAAAGGCGATATTTTCCACAAAGCCGGCATCATGAATCAAAGAAGCGTCTATAGTTCATCCCTGAAAGCAAAAAGCAACTTGCCTCCCTGTGAGCGCCACTCTCCGTACTGATACTCCACCCTCCCGCATAGAGCTGACATCTTCAGTAATTATGTAATTAACACTATGGCAGGCCTGATTTCAGAAAAAGTATGTTATAATTGCATCCAGTCATTCATTAGTTAGGCCAAACATTTGATACACTGTGCGCAGGTGCGGCAGGGGGCCAAAGGCTACTTGTTTTTTGGATCGCTATTGCAGTGTCAATGACTTGATTGGTTTCTGCTTGATATCGCTGACAGGACAGGTTTTTGTAATTTACCAATAATTACCCTCACTCCCTGATACAATAAAAAAAGTCACTGGTCTCTGCTAAGATAAACCAATCGAGTGTGCTCCCTCTGCTCCCTGCCTCACGGTCTGCTTGTCTGGTGTGAATAATCCTCACCAGGCAGTGTTCAACTAAAACAAATATAACAAATCAAGAAAAAACAAAAGCAGATGTCACAAATTTTTTGTCTTCCTGTAACACTTGTAATACTATATTAAACCATACTAAAGCAGTAATTAACTGAGTGATAAAAGCATGTTAGGAAAACCGGCAAAACACGTACTGTTCAACATGATGTATTACATTAGTCAAACCAGCAGTATGTCTCTGTTAACTGTGTTTATTGGATTTTTTTAAGCAACAGTGGGAGCCAGTAATACACCAACAGACCATAAGGTAGCAGCTTCTGACTGCAGCAAATGCATTGTTAGGTTTAGAGTTTAATAGGTAAGACTGCCAAAATGGGGGAAATTTCTACAAGGCTTGGACCAAAGCAAATCACAAGGGTGCAACATAATTCAAAAGGAATTTGTCCTGGTATGAATCCTGTAATGGAATACTTTTCCTGTGATTAGTGGATGGATATTATCAAACTATTATGATGTTACAGTCTGGTTAGGCAGACAGACAATTTGGTCCCAGTAACACCAAATCTGTCCCTGTCCCTGTGATGATTTCTTCAATTAAGCCTTCCTGGCAGAGGAGGCCAAATGCTTAACTAGGCAGAATTGGAGCTGCCACTAGCTAGAGGTAGCAATGGGCTCCACTTCAACAGCTCATTCATCAGCCCCAGCGCTACCACTGGGCCACCTGTTCTGACACTATGCAGGGATGGAGTCATTTGCATTCTGCTCCGACAGTCCTCCTTCCCTCTCCTCACTTTCTCCCCTCTTTCTCTGCCTATACAACTTTTAAAGTTCCTCAGTGGCAGCTCTGGCAGATAATTGAATACCAGGGTTTGATTTAGTTTGAAATCAATTTGGGAAGGGGCTTTTCATTCATTATGCTCCTTGGCTTAGGTAGTACGTCTAAAATCCCTCAAACTTTGGCATGGGCTCGAACATCGTCAATTCAAAGTGAAATTAAGCAGCCCTGAGTTGGATTGACAGGCAGGTAGGACACGATAGGATAGGGATAGTCTGTTGTCTCAGGAATGTACAGACTCTCCTCTCCTCCCCTCTCCTGGGGAGTCTTTCTCCTCTGTGCTCTTTGTCACCACCAGGTGCTGCTGTGAAATAAGGAGAGAGGCGTCTACGTGAGGCAGCCATGCACATAGCTTAACATTTTAGCCAGCTCCCTGCAGACACATATGGCAAGTGTGTGGGTGGATGTGTGTATGCATTTACGTATAACATTTTGCTTCTATGAGCATACATGCGTGCCTGTCTACATTTTTGGTTTAGGTATAAGAGTTCACGTCTTCTCATTTATAGTTTCCATATTTATATAATTTTCTTGCATACAAACTATCCTCTGTCTCTTTGATTGTGTTGCTGACACTACACACTGCACAGTTATTACACAGTTAAACACATTTTGTTCTTTAGGCTCGCTGTTTCAGCACATTCAGTTTGAAAATAATATGAAGATTATATTAAAGTGCCAAATCCCAGATTTAATTTGGATCAGTATAAGTTGGATCAATATAGAAAGAAATGTATGGGACATATAGCCTTTTTAGTAAATTTAGGGTTACAAAAATTGTTTGGACAGAAACGCATGAAGTCAAACAAAATCCCAATTCTTAATATTTTGTGGAATATACTTCAAACAGATGCTTTCTATCTTCCCTGGTAATGCTCTCCCAGGTCTTCACTTCAGCCACTTTCAGCTTGATTTTGGCCTTCAGCAAGTGAAACATACCTCAGTTAGATTTGCCAGTCAAAGATATATCACCTTTTCACCCTTAAAAGCGCTATGGTTTCTCTGGCTCTATGTTTTGGATCGTTGTTCTGTTGAAATGATGAAATGCCAACCAATGACTGATGCATTTGACTGAATCTGAACACACAGAATATAAATATCTGAATTCATCCTCTGTCAGCAGTGAAATCATCAATAAATGCCAGTGTGCCAGTTTCACTGGCAGCCATACTCAAGCCATAACAGAACCTCCACCATGTTTAACAGATGAGGTAGTATGCTTTGGGTCATGAGCTTGTACTTTTTTCTGCACACTTTCTTCATCATTTTGATGGAGATTGCTTTTTCTTTCATCAGTTCTTAGAAATGTGCTCCAGAACTTGTCTGAACCGCAACCTGACCTTCTTGTTTTTGAATTTTAACCAAGGTTTAATAAATCTTCTGAGATTATGATCTTCTCTTGATCGTCAGAAAGGAAACATGGAAGTGTACATCACTTATCACTTATTCTGCATGCATATGATTCAAATCATTCTACAAGACTTATGATCCACAGTCTCCAAGCCTCTGTGCAACTGCTTTTAGAGTGTACTCAAGTGTGGATTTTGGCACGGCAACTACCTTTGATATCACTTTATATAGATTTTTGCTTTATTCAGCTTTATTATTCTCACCTGAACGCACAGCTCTTTACTCTTCATATTGACTGACTTCCAACAGTCTCAACAGGAATCTCTGAACTTCTCAAATTTCAGTCTATTTTGACCTCTTTTGTGCATAAATAAACATTATACAGCTGACCAAAAAAGCATTTAGTCATTATCCAATTACTTTTGGACCCATTTTAGTCAAAATGCTTTAAAAGTGCTACATCTGCCACACAGTTATTTCTATATTGATGTGAATCTACCTAAAGAAAAGCTGAAACTTGGCACTTAAATGTAGTATCAATTATTCTCCTTCGAACAGAATTTGCTGCACAAAAAAACTTTAATTGTTCAAATGCATACAGACTGGAGTGTACATCTGTGTGAAAGTGTCCACCTGACAACTAGGCTGATACACTGACCACCATCAGTTATAAATCAATACAATGCATTATACAATATGTTGGACTGCATAATGGAACATTATAGTCCCTGTATTTGAAAACAACTTGGTGCAATTGTGAAGAAATATGGAAATGTTTCAGCAGAGCACATTCACTAAACACTTGGGGGGTGTTAGAGGACTCTAACACAGACTGGAGAGTTGAATAGCAGTTTTCAATAAAGAAAATGGATAACATTGTCGAGTGCACAACTGCAAGGATGCCTTAACTGAGAGAGATGAATAAATGGACACTTGACATCACAGCCACTGCTGGGGAAATCAGTAGCAGATATCACTGTATGTTTTCTCTACTTTAAAAGCAATTTCTTCCTTTGGAGCCAACTTGTCTGACTTGGGGCTGTGTTAAATTGTTAAACCCCCCAGATATGGTAATCTGACCTTGGGAGAGTGTGTTTGCTGGGTGTCAGACCCGCTAATTCATCAGAGACAGGCCATTAGCTAGCTATCCAGCCACACAAACACACAATGGAACAGGAAGGAAAGTTCTCAGGGAAACAGCAGCAGCCCCGTTCTTGAGATATCATTAGTTACTGCCTTTCAAAACTGCTGAATTGGGACACTTACCTGACTTGCCCCATTTTTTGCACCATAAGAGCCAAGATGTTGATGAATGGATGTATGAAACTGTCACTACCAGGAAATAGAGAAAATAGGGTTAAGGACATATCCTAGCCAAAGTCTTTAACATGAGGGACTAATGGAGAAACACAGAAGACAGCAATACTTACTCATTTAGGTAAAAGAATTGCACACTAATTTAATACTCCAGGCCTGCAGCATCTAAGCACAAGTGCATTTTGAGTCCCTCTTTGAAGGATTAGCGAATGAAGGACAGGATATGTAAATTGAGCATTTTCAAACAATTTCAAAGATGGTGAAGGGTTGCCACATGAGGTCAGTGGTTGTGAACAGCCTCATATATCTAGATGCCAAGGGAGATGGAATAGTAATTACTCCTGTGCATCTGTGTGCAGAGACACAGCCTCTGTCTTGTAAGCGGCAATGATTGACAGCCTCAATAAGAGACTTGCACCGCGCCCCATGCCCTCCGCCTACATGCCCCTATGACAACTGGTCAAACCCATCGTCTGGTGCCCCCAAGGCGGGGCACGGGTGACACCCCCCTCTGATAATCCTGCCCGTCACATCCATCATGCCACCCTGCTCACCCCATGAGAGGGCACAACTGAGGGAATCTAATCAGGCAGTCTAATTGAGGAGCAGGGCTAGCCAATACCAAGCCTAGGAGGCTGGCTCTGCCTGGGCAGGCTCAGGGGACGTCAATAACACTCAGTGGGTGTCGATTCATCAAACCTCCTTAATGTCATTAGCCCTGAGAGGCTCGCTTAACCCCCACTCCTCCACCCCTGGATCTTATTCTTTTATGCCTCAAACTTTCTCTCTTACCTTCTGTTGCCTCTTCTCTTCCTCGTGTCTATAAATCTATCCATCTCCCACTCACATTACTGTCTTCCTCACCAATTTTTCAATAGGTAATTATATGTTCGCCATGGATAGCAACTTCGGCCCTGGTTGAGAAAATGTTATATCTGTATTTCTGTGTTTGGGAAATTAGCACATGTACACTCACTGCCCGCTTTTTAGACTAAGCGCCACAACTTTTTTCGGTCCTCCTCCTGTCCCCCTCTGCCCCAATATGTTCTTCCTCTTGCTCTCCAACAACATGTGGCGCATATTCCAGCTGTTTATTAAACAATGCCAGAGCTTCCTAGGAGCAGGTGATGCAGTCAATTACTCCACAATTACCTGGGTAATTATGCAAAGGAGGAGAGAGAAGAGCAGTAGCACAGGGATGAAGAGGACCTTGGCAGAGGTGGATCAGCTGCGTTGGCAGTGTTTGGGACCCAGAATGGCAAGCGATTGAGACCTTGAAGTGACAGTGCCAGCGAGAGTGCAGCTATAAAGGACGATGTGCCCCCTCACCTGCCAAAAACATACACTCACACGTACATAAACAACCACAGACAGAGTTTGAAACACTCAGCTTCTGCCCTACTACTCTGACATCCGGATGCCACTGTGTATGTGGCTTTTCTGAGTGCTCAAGCCTGCTGTTTTTGTTTTGGACAATAACTATACAGTGTTTCTGTGCTTTTCACTCCACTGTTTCCTCTACTCCCATGACAATTAGATGTCTTATACCTGAGAGGCAACAAAGAAAGGAGGGCAGGAGACGGGAAAAGGCAGGAGAACAATGTCGAGGATGTTAAGGATTGAGCGGGGAAAAAAGGGAAAGAAGAGCAAAGGTGGAATAAGAACGGACAAGGAAATCTATGGGGAGTTGCATGTAGTCCACATACTAGTCTTAATGCTAAAACTGATAAAAAACCAAGGCTGCTTGCTTCCTTGTTTTTGCTTTGAGTCTGTTTTTAAGTGTATATAAAGAACAGTCATATTTGGTAACATGTGCATTTCCTTTTTCTCAAACTCTACTCACTACCACTAACAACCACTGCTGCTCTGCAATCATCCATGTGGACTATTTTACACATTGACACCAGAGCTCATGTCAAGCAGGCCTGACAAGCATGTCTTGGGGTAAATTGAACCATACAGTGGCTATTCTGAAACAAAAAAGAGTCAGATGGAAGAAGAGCGCTTGGCACATTTCCTGTCATGGGAGCTTTATGCACTTGGATTGAAGATATTTTCACTGGCAGGGTGAATACTAAATTGCTTAGTGTCAGCTCATCACTTAAGGAGGATTGTTGGTGGGTATAATACTTCCCTGCACATGGCTTCTCCAAATAGTCTCAAGCCAGCCAACCCCACTTAACTCTCTCCAAGTGTGCTGACGTGATGCCGTGGCCGGAGTCCTGTCTGTGGACACTAAGCTTTCAGTTATGGCTCCCCAAACTCATCACTTTGGCTCAGATTTTTCTCTGTGTTGCAGATTAATTTATAAATCCCACATCAAGAGGGAGGTTGACTGACCAGCCAAAGTAGACATGACCACATTTTACAAAGAGACAGCTGAAGAAAAAGTGGCAGAAAAATTGCTAGTTTTATAGCAAATGAGAAAGAGTGAGTGAACGAGTGAGTATTCTGCACAACCCTTTTCCCGAAAAATGTTTGAAAAATAAAACTAAATGCATCTGTCCTTGGCTAAGTTATGTTCTTTTTATTGTCCGTTTTTTTCCATCCACCTGTCTGTCTGTGTCTGAAAGGGCAGAATTAGATAGTCACATGACCATTCTGTGTTAGTGAAGATGGGCATGGGGGAATTGCCTCACAGCTCCGTATCTTAAATCTGTGGGATTAAGCTCCATTAAACACGGAGCGCCGCCAAAGCTTTATCTCTGGATTTCACTCTGAGACAGAGCAGAGAGTACGAGGAGGAGGGAGTCGGGAGGGAGAAATAGCGATGAAACGTCCTTCACCTTTATCGACCAAATTATATAAAAAAGGAGGGATGAGAAAAATTGCTTGCCTGTTCCACATCACAATGGTGGAGAATAGAACTTGGCCATCTTACACTCATGTGCATAGCACGCTTAAACATCCAGACAGCCACTCCAACATTGGCCACTACCCTTTTTCACAGAGACAAACATTAAAAAAAGGCATATCCCCAAGCTTTACTGGTCATTTAATGAGAAATGACCACTGCTGACTCTTTTCCTCTTGTACTAAGTCAAAAACACACACTTACCCTCTCTTCAGATAATAAAACTTAACCATTAAAATGCTGATTTTAATCATTTGAATAGTCAAGATGTAATACTTTTTTGTAGTGAATCAAGTCCTCCTACACTTCTGTGCAAATGCTGTTCATGAATGGTTTTTATGTGACTTTCTTTGAACAATCAATGAGCTATACTTAGACATTAGCACACTTTCTGTCTCTACCTTTGTTTTCACCCAGAAATGTAATCAGTGCTTTGCTCAATATATTAACTGTATAGCTTGAGATAAAAAAAAAAAGGTGAGCAAGCTGGGAGTCAGGGTGGTCCAGTGATGAACACCTCTTGTGTCAACCCTTCATCCTCTTACTCTCTCTCTTGCTCTTCTCTCTCCTCTGGGCTGTTATTGATCTGATCTCCTCCTCTCTCAACTGGAGCCATGATTCATGTTGTTCCGACTGGCCCTCACTCACCACACACAGACACAGCTCAGTCATGCCCTTCGCTATCTATCTGTCCATCTGTCTCTGCCTGCTCTCCCTCTCTCTGCCCTCAGGCAAGTCAACCTGCTGTTCATATAGGGCCACCATGACCCGGTATGGCCTGTGTGTAATTATTATTACTTCTCATCTTTTATATGTTTTTATTTTCATTTGTCCTTTGTATGAAGATCATTGTCTTACAATCTCTTTCTAGTGAGAGAGAAAATCTCTCTCTATGTCTTCTTAAGGGATGATGTTAATCAATATTGAAAGCTGCCTCTTTTGATGTTCTTGCTTTCTATCAAGCTTTACATCTACTTCATGATGCTCTAAAGAGAAAGAGCAGAATGTGCTGCATACCTATAGAATTTAAGTTTCCATAGCTCTACATGGCTGCATTTTATAATAGTGAATAGATTAAGAGCCATTCCTTGTCCTACCAGGGGTTCAAAGAAAAGTTTTCATCATTTTTTGAGTGCTACATATATATATATATATATATATATATATATATATAGAGAGAGAGAGAGAGAGAGAGAGATAGATAGATAGATAGATAGATGGATATATAGCACTTCCTGTTTATTCAGATGTCATTTCTCAAAGTATTCAAGGCCATTCCAATGCAGAATGTTCATTTTCTGATGAAAAAAGCAAAACAAAAACAAAAAACCTAGAGATACAGAAAGAGAGAGAGGGGACAGAGAGCGAGAGAGACAGAGATGTGCAAAGGCCTTGCAGCAGCAGAAGCACATAAAAGCCTAGCTTCAGCCAAGGCCCCTGCTCCAATGTGTAGAAATTAATTGAGTGAAAAAAATCTGCTGTTTAAGGTTGAAGTGGGTTATGGGAGGCAGTGTAACAATTGTTTTCTGTTTGCCAGGGGCTATATATCGTTCATTCCGGCTTTCTCTCTCCTCCCCGCTCAACACTGGCCTCTCCCCCTCCCCACCCTCCTTCCTCCCTTACCATCCATCCACCTTCTAAGCCTCTCTTGCTCCCTCCTCTCCTTTTCATCAGTCTTTTATTTTCCACAGTCTACAGTCTTTTTGATTCATTTTTATCTCTCCCATTTTCATCTATCACATAGGAGATTTTTTGCTGTCTTTAAACATAATTTTCTAGCAATAACAGGCTCCATTTATTAAATGAGGGTTTTACTGAATTTGCTTATGTGTGTGTTCAGCATGGAAATTCCCTCACATTTATGAAATGTATACATATTATAACACAATTTTGACCCCCTAAGAGTAAAACTAAACATGTACGTAAATGCAATGAATTCTGTAGGTGCATCTGTGTCAGAGTGCATCACTCGACATGCAAGCATCATTATTTCATGGTAGTGACAGTAACAGGGGACGAGTGTCGACACACAATGCAGAACAAGCTTAGCACCCCCTTGGGCTTAAACAAATGACTCATTTTCTCTTCACATTAAAATATGCAATAAATTTCTCAGAAGTCTGCTGCTACATTTCATTTCAGCACGATCCAAAAAACTATCAGAACAACAACAAAAAGCTAAACAAGAAACACCCTTAAAATCAACAAAAACCAAAGACAGTGCAAGACAAAGAAGAAGATGCTGAAGCTAACATCTATTCAGATCACTGTTAAAAGAACAAAGTGAACACTGATGTGTCAGCATACAAAAAAAGAGAGAAATGTACAGCGTAACACAAACAAACAGACAAGATAACAGACAGCAGAGAAAAAGACAGGAAATACAAATTAACAAACCACTAATGAAGAAACTTTTATCTGCGTTAATATTTCCTTCGTTGCCCAAAGCAAAGGGTTAAACCTGTTTCCTGTGTTAAACTACTCTTTAAGCACTCTTTCATGTAAAATATCAAACCTTTCAATATCACTCTGAGGAAAGCACAGTTGCTCACCCTGTATAATTCTATACAAACACTTAACTATTCTCTTTGAACTTTGCAGTTCCACTCATTATACCTCCTTTGAAGAGTGAATGTTGGAGCATTGGTACATTTTGATTTTGCAGTTATTAAATGCAACACAGCAGCAAATTACATCTAAACCTCTGTTTTGCTAGTTAATAATACATAGGCCATGTGCAGCAGCCAGCAGAATAAATAGCCACGCAAAAAGAAAGATAAAGGAAGTCAGTGAGTGAGATGCTTGAGTTTAGCAAATTCATCTCAGTGTAAATGTTAACATATAAATATTTTTGCAGATGGGGCAGAAATTGTGAAGCTGTACTTGCTTTTTGAGTTAAGAAAAGATAACGTCACTGGATGACTCTTCCTTAAAGCCTTCTCTGGCCCCCAGTAGTATCCTAAACACTAACTCCAGTGTTGCACACCCTATCTGAAAGAAATTAAAATAACCAAGGTGGGGAAAGTAGAGATGGTTCTGCCAAAGCTATAAAGGATCTGAGGAAAACTGCTGCTCTTGACAAAGGGGCTGGCCTTCACTATAATAATGGCTTCATAACAACGAAGACCTAAGTGGCTTTTTCAAAGGAGAGAAGCAGATGGGGGTAAAACACACACACACACACACACACACACACTCACACACACACACACACAAACACACACAAACACACACAAACACACACAAACACACACAAACACACAAACACACACAAACACACACAAACACACACAAACACACACAAACACACACACGCTCGTCATCATCAGC
>VUQS01073923.1:83137-179833 GCA_015108495.1 Heterochromis multidens
TGTAAGAATCTTTTTACACAGGCTGCTGAGCAAGCACTGTGGAGCAGACAGGACAGCAGCAGCACACTGACATCCACTTCTGCCATGCTAGGCTGCTTCTCGTAGGCCCCAGAAGGCCCCTCGCTCCCAGGCTTACAGCCTCTCCCTTGCCAAAGCTCCTGAACATCACAAGCCTGACCCACCCACAACATTTGTCCTCACTGTGCACTAAACTTGGCCCATGTAATAACCACAGAACCTCTATTAAGCACTGGATGGCTAGAGAATCAGAGCAGCTACAGCACAGCATGAACGCTGTAAAGAATCTCCTGTAAAACAAGTGAGAATATGCTCAAGTTATGTCAACTCTTTGTGTTCTGCCTTGTGAATGTGTAATATGAATTATGCATTAAAACATTATTCTCTTCTCTTCTGAAACAAAGTAGTAAGAAAAAATTGCTTGCTCTTTATCCCATCCTACATTCACTGAACAGAGGGCAAAAGTCAAATCATTTGTGTCAAGTATGTGCTTACAGTAAACATGACATCCATCATAGGCTAGTTACAGCAGTGATGGATCACCTCCCTCATCTGCCAGTCTTAAGATGTAAGGTGTTTAAAGGACATGACCCAGGTCTTTCAAGGCTGCAAGATATGGAGCGCACATGGAGAAAGACACAGCAGAGTCCAAGCAACATAACACAGATGAGATCTGCACTGTATTTCTATGTACACAATGTGAAACAGCAGTTATGGGCCAATTTCTATAAGCCCCAATGTGGCCTTGCAGTCCTAAGTCATTTTCATCCTGTGCTTTCCCTCTGCACCAAGCTCACCTTCATACCATTCGCAGCTCTGCTGCTAATACAGCAATTAGCTCTAGTAAATTAGACTTGTTACAAGACATAGGAGCTTGCAGACAAAATCACAAGAAGGTGAGTTACACACTTTTCAAGTTACTGACAACTGCGCAGTCAAGAGCCATTAGTCATTATATGTATATGACTCACAATGATTTTGGTTCAGTATGCTCTTTATCTCATATTGTTGCATATTGTAAACTGCACACTTTAATTATTCAACAACTGTACTCTACTTTCCAGCCTGTAACTGCCTTTTTTGGACTGATGGACATAAGCTTATTTTCAAATATGCAAATAGTATCTGCTAAAGAAGTCCCCTTCTCTGATGCATGATGCATGTCTGGTAATTGCCCAAGTGCTTGTTAAGACTACATGCTTGTGGACTATCAAAGCTCAGTGGGACACTAAGACTATTATACATGGCTCATGACTTGTTGGAACAAAAAAGTAGGATCAAAAAAACAGATACAGTTACAGTTAGGTGAATGTCCTGAGTAAAAGAATACAACAAAAACATTAGGCCTCAGTGACAAAGGCCTAGAGACCGGTGACCCCCTGGCAACCTCCCGCCAATATAGGGAAAAATGTTTAACCCCGACTGGTTGATGAGTGGTTGTTGGAAGTTGCTGGCTGTCACTAGGTGAAATCAGTCACAAAGAAGGTGCTAGAAGATTGCCATGGTCACCATTAGTTTGCATGGAAGATGCTGACTTGTAGTGAAACTTGAAAATGCGCAATGCAAACTAGAAGCAGAGAACATTCACCTTCCAAGTAAAAGTTGTGCCTTTTGAAACATGTTGGTTTCTGCAGTAAGGCACAACTTTTACTTGGAAGGTGAATGTTCTCTGCTTCTAGTTTGCATTGCACATTTTCAAGTTGACTTGGAAGGCGAATGGTGTCTGTTTCTGGTTTGTGTTGCACTCTTCACAGTTTTACTACTGCTTAACAAGTAGTTGGCAAGTATTTGCAGACAAGTCAGCATTTTCCAAACAAACTACGGGTGACCACAGCGACCAAAGCGATCACAAGGAGGTTTTCAGTGCAGCACCGTATACTTTGCGACCAATTTCACCTAGCAATTTTATTATTGTTGGTCCTAAAACCAGGTTACATGCGTTCTACCATAAGCAGTTGATGATGCAATAGACAGTGGTGAATTGTGTGACACATACTGAAAAGTTTAATTAAGTGTGCTGCAGGAATTAAGTTGGAAAGACCTTTGTTCCCTTCTTAATTCTCCGGGTGTTTTGGGCTTTGCCTTTAGCCTGTCCCTTTCTACTTTCCTGCCTTGCATGTGATTTTACCTGATTTTGACAGACCTGAGCCTACCTACTGACTTTACCTCTCACCGTTCATCTTTGACTGATTCTTTCTGCATTGAATTTACTAAAGATGAACTGCTTCAACTTTTCTTTTTCTCTTCCAGAGTTGTGAGTTGAGTTTTGACAGTGACATGCCAATTGAGAAAGTAATTCCAAAGAAAAACAGCTGCTTTTCTTAAGCACTGAGCAGGATGGATGCTGGAAAATAGAATATTTAATACAGTGTTCTGAGGAGGCACTGCCTCAGCAGGTGCTGATATGGGTACAGATAATATAGCAGACATCAGGAAAAAGTAAGACATAGACTCACTTTCAACTAATATCAATTGTTACTTTCTGGTAAATGTTCTGCTTTAGATATAAAGTAGGTTTATTTATATTTATTGTCTCATACTATGACTTACTTATAAGACGGGTCACTGAAGTGGTTACACTTTTCTCATGCAACAGCCATTTTAGAATCGCCAGTTAACCTGCATGTCTTTGGAGTGTAGGAAATCCATACAGGCACAATGAGGGGTGTTCTACAAGTTTGGGGTTCGGCAGTCAACTTAGTTTTTATATCCAGTGGAAATGCATGCACTTTTGCCTTCCCATCACCATACAACTCTGACAGATGCCACTTGGCTGCTGTGTATTTTTTTTCCCTAAGAAACTACGCCACAAAGGGAAGAATTATTTCTGAGTTCCTGTCTGTACTGGTATGTATGCTGTGGCTACTGATAAAGTCAGAGCTTATACACAAAACATTATCTAAATATAGCTTATAGTCACACATTAATTGAACCAGAGTAATACAAGTTTAGCTGACGAAACCTTCTCTAAAGCCAATACTGTCACAAACTGGAATCATATTTAATGGTCCAAAAGGACTGATGTGTGTAGTCTCAGCGGGTTATCAGACCACTGTAGGACCAGAGATGACACTGAGCTGGCTAGGCGAGGGAAGAGGCCATTTTCTTGGAGTGACAAATATCTGGAGGAGTACAAACAGAGAATAGAGCCCCTGTTGGGAGAATGCCTGAGCTTTGTCTTTGTCACACAGTGTGACACAGATGCACAGCACCACTCCCTGAGGTGTGCGGTTAGGTGTATGTATGTGTAAATTGTGTGCACGGGTTTGTGTGTGTGTGTACGAAAGCACACACACAAAAGGAAGCTCAAAATCTCCCACCCTTATCCTTGACTCTACTCTGTCTCAACTCCTTTACTTTTGGCATTATTGCTTTGGGCTAAATGTCTGAAAGAGACCAGAACCAAAACTTTAACAATATTAAAAGCTAAGGAACTGAAGGAGTCTTTGGATGAGTCTTGCCATGACTCATTAACATGACTGCTGATAAATTAGCCAGGGTTCCAGCATTGCCACCACCTTAAGTCTACTAAGAGGCTAGGTGAGCCAAGCAAAGATGCAAGTGGGCCTTTTATGGCAGCAGCTGGTATGGGTAGTGACTTGGAGTGAGGTGAGGGAACACTAGCTCCACAGTACTGCTTTGAGCCAGCAAGATTAATGTAGGCTCTCTGGAGCAAAGGCAACATCCAGAGCTTTAATAAGGTACAAACAATCGGTTCCACTCCACTGGCTTCCCAGGGAAAACTATTGTTGTGCTGCATTGTTTCTTGGTGAAGTTCCTTGGAGACACAGGCCGACTGCAGCATGTGGCTGTCTCCATTACAGCCAAGGGAGAGCTCACTGTAGACCTCTGTTTGTCTGTGTCAGGATGAAGGCTGGCTCTCACCCACCCCATACCCACCCCCGTAGCCACCCCCGTGCCCACCCCTATCCCACCTCTCTTCCCATTTACTCCCTCTAAAATTCAAACTCTTGTCAGCCCACTCACCTCAACTCCCTGCACTTTCAACTTCATGTGATCCTCCCGTGTGGTCTTCCCATCTTTCCTCTTCTTCCAGCAGTAGCCATCCTTTCTGTACTTCACCTTCTTCCTATTGTACAGTATCATCGACCCATTCTGCGGCCTGGACCCATTGAGACAGAAGAGACAGAGGGAGAGCAAAAGAGAGAAAGTTGAGATGAGATGAGAAGAATTTTTAGGCAAAGCTACAGCACAGCTCAGGGACTCATTTTAGAGATGTACAAAGAAGCCTGACACGAGTCTACACCAGGCAGAAAATGCACCAGTGACTTAGATGACAAGACTTCTTTATGGTGTTTTTCAGCATTGGTATGCACAGTTTGACAATGAACAAAGCACCCTTCAGCATACACTTCTTCCAATGAGAAGTGTGTGTGCTGTGAGGAGTTAAAGTGACACTCCTTCTCTCAGAGTAAATTATATGAAGGCCAGTTTGTAAGGCAAGCAGCATGGGGGGTGAGTGGGTTTCTTCCTTATCTCTCATTCATCCAACTTAAATGAGTTGTGGTGTTGGAAGTCCCCAGGGGAAAGAGAAGATCTTCCTTCACACTCCATTCATAATTCATTCTCCCTCCACCAGACCACAGCCTGTAGACTCATAATGATATAATGTAATATTTGATGATAATCTGCCTTTCCATTTCGATTTGTAACAGAGGCATTTGCCGCTCAGTGTTAAACATTAACAGAAAGTGTAGCATAAAACATTTATGACTTTCTCAACAATTAGGAAGCAGTTAGACATAGTTTTATGTGTATGTATTAGTATTTGTGTCTACTGTACAGTGGTTATGAATCATCAGTATGAATCCATACATATGCCACAGTGCTCACTCTCCACAGATTCCCACACACTCGTCCATACCTCCACACAGTGGCGGGTTTCCATCACTGGACACGACTTATATACATTTCCTGGCAACTTACCCTCACCCTAAACTTACCCTAACCTTAAACCAGGTCTTCCCAGAGTCTACTCTAAATTTTAATGATCAGTGGTATGGGGGCTTGCATTTTATCCCCAGAAGCAGATAGAGTCCCCACAAAGTGATTGTAAACGTGGTTAGGTCCCCACAACATAAGTAATACAAGTACAAACACACCACACACAGCTGCTATGATTTGGAGCACTCCCAAATGAGAACAGGTTTGCATCAGTGTTTGTTGCCTCACAGTGAATGAGTGGGAAAGCCGCCTGCCCAAGCTGCTGAGGAGGCAGTGTAACTGAAGGGGGCTTAACCATCCAGTCAGCTGGTGAGTCTTGTTAGTGTTTTACTCATTGCTCCACACGTAAAACACACACAACACGCACAGACACAGATATGTAAAACTAGAAACACGAAAAGGAGGAAAAACTCTCATCAAAGCAAAGGAAAAAAAGTCGGGTTGATTTGTGCCTTCTATAGCAATAACCAAAATAAGAAAACCCAATGGTTGTTTAGCATTGTTTTGTTGTTTATTGTTACATTTTTTTCCACAAGATTTATTTATAACGCTGCATGCATCATTTTGCAGGGCTGCCTTTAGGGGCCAGGGCGTGTGTTTATCTTGGTATCACTCATCAATCATTTTTCCTGGCTGGATCTCAGGGGCCAGTGAAGAGGGAGGAGAAGAGGGGAACTGGGGTCCCTGCAGTCCCCCCTCTGTGGCCCCTGACAGCACCTTCTAATGAGAGACGCCACTCACACACTGATGTGCTCACTCCTTCCTGATCTCCCTTCCTCCCTTTCCTCCTCCCTTTCCCTCATTGCGGCCCGCTCTTCTTGCCGTCAGTCAACTCAAGCTGTTCACCAGGGAATGTCTTTGTCTCCTCCCTTGCTCCAAGTCCTTCTCTGCTCACTCTCTCCCTCTTGTTTCATCTGTCTCAGGATCCCTCACCTACACCCTCCCACACCTCCTTTTCTCCTGCTGTCTTCTCCTTACTCACTCCCCTGTCTTGTTCAGTACTTTGCATGCTTTGCAGAAAACAACTATTAAACAGACATGTTTATTGGTCAGCTTGAGAAGTGAAACTCCTCAATGACTGTATGGGATATACACAGAGTATAAATTGTTTTCTAGTTTACAGCATCCATAACATCACCCATCGTAGAGATGTGATAATAAATGGCACTCTTGGGCTAAGAACTTTGCAGTTTGTTGTAATCTCATCATGTACTCTTGCAGATCTGCATACCAAATATCACTTGAAGGACACTCATCTGACATGCCATTCCTGTTTTTGGTAGCAATCAAACAAGGAATGGCTCTCTCTAAAAGTTTGATGCTATTATTCGCTTCAATATCATTCTGGGTTTTGTCCTTCAAAAGATACAAGGAGTGTGTGCTTCTTAAAATGTAGCTCTGCGTGAGACAAAAAGATGGGCGCGGATGAGATAAGGCAGAAAATCAAATGACACAGGGCTATCTGATCTCCTCCAGAGCACTGGAAATTGGGGTGAGGCTTCGGTGTCAGAGGCTCCATGCCGTATTTATCGGCTCGGTGCAAAAACTTATTCGCTCAGCTATTTTTGAGGGACTGTTAGGTAGATGCTATTTTCGATTCAAGGCACTTTGGGCCCAGAAGAGAGAGGCTAGGCACCCATTCTGGGGTAGGTCTTAGGCAAAAAGTAGTCTACAATGCATGCTTTGGCAGCATAATGTGTCTCCTTTCCCTCCTGCTGTCTCCCTTCTCTCTCTCTCCCACTCATCTCTTACTACTGTATACTTAGGCGCTTCAATTAATCTTATCAGAATTACACATATTTATACATGAGGGGAAAAAGCTAACTGCTCCGTTATCAAAGAAGCGTGACAGGAGGCCCTCTGTCTCAGATGCCTAAATGTGGCAGATTAATATGGAAATACAGGCTTCTAACAAAGTGCACACAAGCTACACAGCTGCCTCTCTCTTCTTTGGAGTTTGCAGCGATAATAAGCTTTACCCTCAGGGTAGTGTTAGGCCTTGTCCAGTCCTTTAGGAATCACTCATTTACCCAGGTAATGGCATTCACTCAATCAGATCTGTTGATTTGAAAAAGTCAGGGGAGGGTGGAGGTTTTATGAGGCTGGTGACGTGTTCAGCATGGGTAACAAAGACAAAGCAAAGGAACGTGGGCCTGACGGCAGGCAAAACACTGCTCACATTCTCAGCTTCACTGTCTGAAGGCCTATAGGCACAAACAGAAACAGAAAGCAAAAAGCTACATATACACCAAAAAAGAAAGAGAAATCTGAGTGAGCACAAGAGATTTTCCTGTTCTCCACAGCTCTGGTGAATCACCTTAAAATGAAAAAAGACACAACATGTACTCCATACATTATTCATAATACATGGTATAAGTTATTACTGTTTTACTAGACTTAAAACTACTCAATTGTAGAGGGTGTGCTCAAGTGTAAGACAAGAATACTAGATTTTAATTGGTATTCCAGGTTATAATGGTAAAAGTTATGCATCTTCCTGAATGTATTTTTGTCAAAGGGGTTACAAAGAATGAAATATCTCAGTCTTGGTGAACTGGTGTAGACCAGTCCGCCACATTCCCTGTGATGCTCTAGGTTTGATTAATACCATACATGCTGTTTTTCTCTCTAGCAAGCTCGACTGACATTGGAAAGGAGAGGAGAGCTGGGCTGGAGAGGCTTTGAAGATCGGAGGGTGAGCTGGTTGGGGCCTGAAGTGGCTCAGGAGGGAGGCGACACCTGCTGTTCTCAATTACCCATTGGAGCCTTCAGCCATCACAGCCTTTACCCCACTGTGTCAACAACCACACTCCTACCTACTACTCATCCAAACACATCCACATACACACACCTGTATTTTGTGTTACACAAAAAACAATCCTATTAAGAATAAATATGAGGGATAAATATGCCCCTGGGCACTCAAACAGAAGCATTGTACACAGTAACCCTATTGCTCCATATAGGGATAACATTATTAACAAGAAGAGTGACAGACCATCAATAACACACTGATGCTTGTCATTACATTTTCTGTCAATCACAGGTAAAACATAGATTACATGTGTTAAAACCAATGCGACTGAGAGCACATGAGCACACTTTGAGCCGTCAAAACTTTGCAGCGTTATTTCACATGTAATGTAATTACATGGCAAGCAATGGTGCTCTATTAGATAGCACATGATCTTTGAGCTAGATGTGTGAACAGAAAGGTGGTGGCTCTGCGTCAGGAGCCCCTATCTGGACGCATCACGTGCAATTGATGACTCGCAGATAAGCCGCTCCTTTAAGACCCGCCAACGAATGCATCAGGAAGTGGGGCGTACACTAAAACTACTTTAAATGTAAATCTGCCATGGCCTCATGATTGAGATTCATCGTCTGTACTGCTCTGAAACCCTCCAACTCCCCCGCTAGTGTGCGTATGTCGAGATGCCGCAGGTCGCGTTCCTCTTTGACTGCCAATGAGGCCTTAGCACCTGGTCACTGTAATGCCTTACTGCTGTGGTCCTGAGTGGCTTCAGTTCTCAACCATGAATGCTTATGATAATTAGACAATGAGGGGCATTGTGGTGGGTAAGTCAGCTGGAACGAGTCATGCAACATCTTTTTAATCATATCACGTAATCTATTTTTTTTCCCTAGGGTGTTATTTTCTCACCTCTCGAGACTGTCTCAAACACATTGTATTTTATTTAAAAAATAAAACCATTAAACTGAATTAAGAGAGTAAAACAACAGCTGACATGAATTAGACTGAAGTAAATGATGAAGTTAAGTTTTCCAAACGTGGTATCAGATACTGATCTCCAAGGCTGTACAGATGGAGCTCAATGTTTGTTTACCCAGTGTTCAGCTAAATACAACAGTAATAATGAGAGGGTAGCTGGGCCCCTGGAGTTGTAATTCAGGATAGGGAGACAGATCGTGTGCCTCCCCTCTTCCTCTCTATCTATACTGCCAGTGATTGCCACAGAACTCAAGCTCCGGCCCACTGCCTTCCAGCACAAAACAGATGTTTCCCCCACACTTATCTCAATGAAAAAATCACAGACAATTTACAAAGAATATAAATTACTGTTGTAGCTGCACATCAGTGTCTCTGTCCCTATAAGACCTTGTAAAGAGGATAAGGGTGAATTGGTGTGGGAGGGTGGGTGAATTGTTGGGGGACAACATAAAGCGGATGGAAGCAGTAGGGGAGGAGGGTGGTGTCGCTCTTATCTGGTCCACAGCAGCCCGGCGGAATGAGAGGGTGGCTGGTGATTGGCGGTGATGCTTTACTGATAGCACTAAGCTGGTTTCATGCACATTTCAGGGAGGCTGCCATCACTGCTCAGAGTTAAAGCTCTCAGCTGCTGCCAGTGGATGAGGTTTGGATGTTATTTACAAATAGCCATGTCATACACTGGTTATACCTCTCCATTCTCTGTGTCAACACATACACACATACCATTAGGGACTAATGTGCAGCTTTGATGTACAGCTTAGGTGACACGGAATTTGAATTTCAGTGCTTGTAAGGTTTTGGCTGTGAAGACATTTTTTATTCACTTGAAATGCACACTGTCACTGCATGTTTGTGTGTGTGTGAGAGAGAGTGCATATAATGTGTTTAACTGGGTTGAAATGTTGATGACTTTCAAATGCTTGCTCAAAAGGCTTCCACATCATGTTTGTGGTGAATGCTATTTTCAGTCTTTAGTCAGTATGCATATGCTTACTTGGAAAAGGCGACTACAGAGGCGATGATTCATACCTCACATCCTTTCCGCTAATCTTCACAAATCATCCATGGTGTGTCTCAGTACGTTGTAAATGAAGGTGCCATCAGAACGAAGCTTCTCTACAGCCCAGCCCCTGCTGACAACTACATGCTGTGTGCATCGTGCAAGTGTAAACTTAAGTCCTGTAGCACTGCCTTATTATGACACTTTGTAAAGAGGATGCTTTTGTATTTTCAATAATGCATGGCCAGCAGGGAATTGCATACAGCCTTATTTTATGTCATGGGGTAAAGTTGCTGTTTTAGCAGCTTATGTTCTCCTGTGGTAGGAAAATACTAATGCAATTAAATCTAAGTTGAACTAGACTGCAGCAAGAAAAGGTCAGGTTTTTATTATTAGTAACAACAATCTTCCTTTCTATTATATGAGAAGCAGGGGGGACTCAGACACCGAGTTAATGATGTGGTCATGTATTTTTAAGAGTCCAATTTAAGGTGAAAGATCAAAGATTTTTATTCCTCTATGCTGATCTCCTAAAACCACGTTCAACAAGTAATGTAAAGTTCTGTGATTGTCTTAAACATAAAAGTATAAAAGCCAGCATGAAAAGAAAACAAAAAAAAAGCAAAAGGTAGAGAATCAAACCCTGGATTATAAAGCTGGAGAACAAACTGTAAAACACTGAAAGCTTAAATCTGTGTGTACTGGCAGCAGTTTTATGAAGATATATTAAGTTATTAGTTTTGAGTGTGATTATAAAACACCTACTACTGTGAAATAGTTATCATATTCATATTTTTTTCGATAATATAAGACCTTGAAGTCCAGATGAAATTAGGGTTACTGTATGTCTCTCTAGAGACCTCTACAGATACAGGATAGGTTGAGAACAAGCTCTCCTCTACATCTTGCCTAATGCCAGACCAGGCTAATGGATCACCTGGACGTGGCCCTCCTTGTCTCTCCTCCAGAGCAGTCAGTGCCACTGAACTTCCCCTATTGATCCCTCAGTGACGGAGCACAGCTAAGGCCAGCTATTGAACCACTTATGATTAATTCACAAATCCTGCCTTGTCCACAAAAAAGGTAAAAGAACAAAGCACAAGCAGTAAGTGCGACTGAAAAGAAAGAAGGATAAAGCGCCAGGGAGGTCAAAAAACTCAACTTTTTAAAGTGAGACAGAAGTACAGAGTTAGAAGTGCTGCTTTACAAGCTGACCAAGCTATAAAGCACATCTCAGAGTCCCTTCTGTCACAAAAAACGTCAGCACAGTGCTATGGAGGGGGCTGGGGGTGGTTGAAAAGAGGGAGTGATAAAAAGGAGTGAGTAAAGGAAGAGAGACAGACAGTAAAGCTGAAAGTAGGAAAAGAAGAAGCTATTCTTCCTTTCCCTTCCATTCCTTGGTCCTATTTTAGTCATGAGGATAGACCGATGAGGGTGAGAGGTTGAAATTGAGCTGTAACTCTATCTGGGTGCTGGAGCGAATCAGAAAGTCTATCCCACCTTTCACCTGGGAATCACAGCTCTCTCTCTGCCCTGTCTGGTCACCATACCAACCATAGCCAGGCATCATGGGTTTAATTGGAGCCCTGGGCTCAACAGCAGCTCAGGCACAGATAGAGTGAGGGGGAGAAGGACAGACATCAGCCATGGTCAAGTGATGGTGGCCATGCAGATCAAATCGAATTTCAGGCATTGCTTGCATTGCAGGGCTCACGTTCTTGAGGTAACACTAAACATATTGGAGACCAAGCCCCCTTCGCAGAAACGCTTGGATTGGATTCCAGCATGAAGTATAGTGCTGGCTTTCTTCTCTGATCCCTGTGTGTGGTATAGGGATTTTACACGAACACTGACACACTGTGATTCGCCTCCATAAACACAACCTGTGCCAGAATGTTGAGTATACAAAGCATCGAGGGAGTCTACTGTGCCGTGTATGGTCTTGATATGAGACAAAACAGAAAATGACAAGTGTAGATGGGTAAATACAGAGCCATGATTCCCAACAAATTCAGTGGTCAAACAAAGAGCTTAAGTGAATTTTGAATGGAATTGTTGTGCTTTTTAACTAAGCAGGGAGTGTTGTTAAAGATAAGCTACTTATTTTTAAAAAAGCAAGTGTCAGTGATTAAATTCTTTGAGCAACAGCATAAAACACTGGACAACAGTATACTGCATGTCAACCTGAATAAAATTCCAGCATTATTTCTTCTCACAACAGCTAAATTGAAAGATAATACATGCTGGTTGCTCTTGTTTAGTTGTTGGCAATTACAAGTAATATTCACTGAAAAAATATTTTTTCATACATGTAGTGAATGCTCTGCAATCACTTAATGTATTGATCATCAAAATGAGCTCTGACTACCCTTTGCACAGCTGCAGGAGAGCAGTGTGTGGGACAATCAGTATGATCCAACTTTGTACAAAACAGATTAAAGCTGCTTAGCTGGCCATGAGATCAAACTGTGGTTACATTGGGAAGCCTCCAACTGTGAATGTGTGCAACTGTGTGTAGCATAAAAAAATTTCATTTGTGCTCAGTGATTGTACTGCACCTTGGTTGGTTAAACAAAGTAAAGAAAAAAGAGACATAAGTAGGACAATCGCAAGCCCATTCTGCTTTTTGACAATTAAAAAAAATTGTTTGAGGTGTTCCTATAGATGCTTTGGACGCTCTGCAGACAGTTAAAACGCTGACCATGGACAACAAACCAGAACTCTAAACAGATCTGCTGTAGTTGGACTGCTGTCCAGGCATGGCCTAATACGCAGACAATCCTCATGGAAATGCAAAAAACAATACTAATGAATATGAAGCTTAGCCACTGGGTTGTCGTCATTTGTTACAGACTATGAAGATGTACAAGTAGAGGATCTGGCTTAAACAGTTTGACCATATTCATGTCTCAAAGTCAAAGCAAAGAGAAAACCTGAATAAAAACTGAAGAGACATTATCATATTCTAAAGTTTCTAGCAGGTTCTCCCATGCCAAAAAAGGTCTGGAGCATAGTTATTATAGTTAAATAAAACTAAACTATAAAACAAATCTAAGTATGAAAAACATTTTAGTTAACTGAAATAAAAATGAAAAATAAACTTCTGAAAAAAAAAACAAAAAAACAAACTGAAATAATATTGTGTACTATTGTGTACCAATACCAGTAAAAATAAATAAAAATATACTGGAAGTGTTAATTTGGTATTTTTTTTTCAGCCAACCAGCACAAGAGTAGGCAGAAGATGAATCTTGCCCCTGACAAATGCCAACCAAATTATGATGAAAAAGATCTAAAACTAACACTGAAAGTAACAAAAACTAAACTGAAACAAAATATTTTTTAAACAATAAGAACTTAACTGAAACAAGCAAATACACTCTAGATACGGGATACTCTGGAAACTAAACTAAACTGGAAACAAAAAAAATACTAAACAAAAACTAATAATGAAAAATGCAGAACAATAATTTCTCTGGGTTGGTGCAAATATCTATGGACTAACTAACATGACTGGAAAACCTGGAGCCATGCCTTTGTGTACTTGGTTGGTCTATATCCCTTCTTTCTACCCTGCCTACACCTATCATCATGAACTGGACGATAACCAAAAAAAAAAAACGAGGAAGAGATTGAAGAAGTTGTGGGGAACACAGATGTCTGTGCTTTGCTGGTTTGCCACTGTAACCCTAATTGAACTAAGCGGCTTAAGAAGATGGATAAATAAACCCTGGCATTTTGATTCTCATTCTTGTCTACTGCTACTGTTATACTGTAGACTCTTTTCAATTTTATTTCTGACATGTTCTGTTGATGTCATTCAGAGACCAAACAGTCTGTTTTCCAGTAGCTGAATGGAGGCAAACAGAAGAAACATGTTGGGTAGTATATGATTTTATGGGTGAGAGTGTTAGTCAAGTGGTCCCATGGGCCCCAACACTCTCTCACACTCTATTTCCCTGGGTGTGTTTGTATATGGTGACCCCTCATCTTGGCCCCTGACACATGTCTGAAATCACTCTGCCCTGTCTCAGATATATCAGCTGGGGCTAAGACCTCACACATAATCACATAAATACAAACACACACACAGTGTGACTGAGTGAAGCACGGGAAAAGTCAACTTTGCTTCTCCTGGTAATACACACCAACACTGACAGTTATTACCCAGACAATGAAGATGATAGACTGTGTGTGTCCTGCTATGTTTATCTTTGCCTGTTCAACTATATGCTTCCACAACCAACTATGTGCACATGTATACACACATCTGAATACACTCATAAAGTAGTCAACAAGGCACACCTCTAATCATGGCCACCTCTGCCTTCTCATTTTCCATGTTCAGTGGCCCATGGAGAACCCACACACTAAATCACATCAACAGTATCTCCTCCATAAATTATCCACTCCCAAACATATTCTTTTTCCTTTCTTCCCATCTTTTTCTTATTTATTTAAAAATATATTCAGCTACACAATGCACACACATAAATATACAGATAGACCAAAATACACTCAAGCACAGCTGGCCTAATAGTAGCATTGCACAATAAATACCACAGAGCTTGGGGTGGACTAACTATAGATAAAATTAGCATCTAACCATACCTTCCAGAGAAGGAAGAGGCGTAACTCTCCTATTTCAAAACCATAAAAATGTTTATCCTCAGTCTGGCACTGAGCATGACTTTCACACACTTTTTTGAAGCAGCATTTCCAAACCACAGAAATACACAGGCTTGTCACACCGGCCTAGCTGATTGACTATTTCCCACATATTTGACACACCAGTGAGTCTGCTCATCAGTCACCTCAGCAAGTAGGCTGCAAGTTAGGGTGGGGAGTCTAGGCAACAGCCCAGAATGGCTAGAGTTTGCTTCTGGCTGTGTGCCGCATATAATGCAGGGCAACAGGGAGACACACTCCTGAATAAAATATGTTTTATGAATTGATGTGATACGTACATTTAGTGGTATACACAACTTTACAACTCACTAGTTGCTCATATTTCTTTTAAATGGCATATTTAGCATTGGTTCATTTTAACAAATGATGTGTAGGGGGAAAGAAGGCTGAGGAAGATGCACTACTGTCACCCTGAGACCACACTGGATGTTTAAAGAATTTTTATACAAACTCAACTATGGCAGGTATCCCTATTTCTGATTTGAGTCTTGGGTCAGGTCCATATACTCCCTCATGTTTGCATGTGACACGCTTGGATATAGCCCAGACTAATCTCAGCCGGAAACCTTGATGCAGAGAACAGACACTGAGAAGAAATATCAATATAGGTTTCTGGGCAACACTTGACAGTACAGCTTGGTAATAACACTGCAATACAATAGTGACAGACTGATAATAAAGAGGTAATAATTAGGTTGGCCCATGCAGTTACCAAAGTAATGATAATAAAACAACGTCAACATAAAATACTAACATAAACAGAAAGAGATAACTAGCATTCTGCATCCCTGATTTATGGTTATTACACAGAAATTAGTTACAGCACTAAACATATACAACAGTATTACCTTGAAACAAAAGTGGATGTTTGGAATATAAAAAATGAAAAATTTAATCATTATAATATATCATATATGTTATAATATAATTGCCCCCTTTGATTGATGATCTTGATGTGATTTTGATGTCTTCTGGAGGATCTATGGTGGCATAAAATTCTAATCTCAATCTTTAACTAACATATTCATTTACTTGTTAGGAAGATACCACATTGTTTCAAAAATACTGCTATACTATTGTGCCTCAGCACTATCTTTAAATGTTATTCGATATTATTAGATGATCAGCCTTTGTTTTTGGCCCCTTACCACCCTGTTAGATAATTTTCTTTCTAATATTATTCAGTTATACCCTTTGCTAATTCCTGGTTACTTTGCTAATTACAGGGTACTAATCATTTTCTTTAACACTCTATCATCAAACTATCACCCCTCAATAATCATGATATTACCAAGCTGTAAAGTGCTACTGATTACAGACACACAAGCACTGTCTACTCCTTGTGCTGAAGCTCCACTGTCCTGCTCTTCGAGGACAATGAGACACTGATCTTGCCAACGTTGGCATTGTGATAAACTACTTCTGGAAGCAATCATGAGAATTTACATCATCCCTTGACATTTAGCCTCACACTCCAAACACTATCAGTGTGGGGTGTCTTGTCTGTATGGGTTGTGGGAGCATGCTTGCATGTATGTGTATGTGCATGTGGAATATCTTTCTCTGACATTTAGCCTTGCTGTCCACATGGTTCTCTGCAGGAAAAGGCAACGTGGGAATGCCAATCTTGAATCCTGCAACATTTTTTTTTTGTGTGTGTCTGTTTGTGTGTATTTATATCTGTGTGTCTGTTTTTGTGCAATTGTGTCAGAATTGGAATACACGGTTATTAAGGGGAAGGCCTGCCACTCATGTGTCTCCAGAGGATGAGGAGACCAGACACCATAGAGAAGAGGAGGGAAAGGGAAAGGCAGGCTTAGAGGAGAAACAGAGAGAAGCCCAGCTAATGAAGGAGAGGAAGGGAGTGGTTAAAGTGTCAAGGCACCCATTGTATTGCAGGGCAGGAGCAGTAAAGACAAGCTAGTGGCCTCCACAACTTTAAGATTGCCATTAAACTCTTGCCTTACTCGTGTTTATGGTTGGCTTTGTGTGTCAGAGGAGAAGGGGATTGTAAAGCGGAGCTTTGTCCGTCTGCCATCGATTTATTTCCTTCGTTAGGGTGATGACACTGCCTGCTTATGATGTCCTAGCACAGACTGTAATTACAGAGCACTTCTGTCTTTATTGATGTCACTTTGTTAGTTTAATTACGCTATATTGGGTTTTAGAGTTGCGGCAAGAGCAAAGCTATGATGTAGGGCAAAAATCATCAATGGAACATCCTCTTTTGAAGATGTCGAGTGCAAAGAGTTGGGAGATAATTATTTCATAGAAAGGCATTTAAAATAGACCCCGTGCATCTCAACATCTACAAAGGCAAAGAGAAGGTAATCTAAAATTTAATGACTATTTCGTCTGTGTTATGACCAAAGTCAGAGGGAGGAGGCTGTGAATGTGATGAGGGCCTTAATGGAAATGAAACACCTGGGTTCAACCTTGAGAGCGACTGTTTACGCTCCCAGTCCCCAGGTGCTGGGGTTGACTGAGAGGAGCAGAGAACCATTGGTGTGTCTGTGTGAGCACAAGTGTGTGTGTATAGAGTGTATATGAAGGGATGGGACCCATGGGGAAGCAGTGCCATGTCAAGGTGACCCTTGAGTGGAAGAGGAGGAGGGAGAGGCCACCTGCTTGCTGGCGGTGGCAAAATAAGGGTGACAACCATCCACCTGTCTGAGAACACTCTCATTCCAGACCCCATCTGCCCACCCCCTTTGGGATATCTCCTCCCCAGGGGAACCTGTGACCCTCACTGTCGTCCAGTTGACCAAGCCTCCTGTCCACTGTCAGGAGCCAGCTAAAACTGCCACTGCTCACCTCCGACCGGAGGCCATTCAGGGGCACTGTAATACAATACAATACATAGGGGGCTCTGGAACAGCCACCAATAGTTTTATTCTGCTTCTAGTTTTTTGGTTTCAAAGTGATACAGGTCCCCCGGCCTTATGTGTGGGACTGTGCTATAAGTCTTCTGGCTTGGCTAAGTCATCACACGTAGCCAACAGGAAAGACCTTTATTTGCTCACTTTTTCCTCCTCTACGATGTTCTTCAAACTGAAAACTCATCATAGTGTTCTGTAGCACAGATAATCACTGGCCAACAACAAAGCACTTTGGCAACTCAAACAATGGTCACATATAGTACACTGTCCATTTATCACCTCTCTCTCTCGCTCTCTCTCTCCCACTGTGCATACAGCTGCCCGTGTTGCTTCTCATAGTAGAGTGGAACACACACAGAATTACATTCTTTTTACACAGCAATCCACACTATGGATATCGCTCTTTATTCAAGGATGTCTGTCTGACTGCAGTCAGGGGCCATCCCTGTCTCCCCTGGCTACAGACCTGTGGTGTGGACCTAGGGCTGTATTTGCGTTTTCTCTTTAGGTTTTATTCACATACCTGAGTGGGGTCTATGTGGAAAAGACCCACCAGACTTCTGACATGTCTTCTGATCTCTCTCAGTCCTCCAGGGCTGACAGACCTACTGTACTCTCCCTCTCTGCAGAGGGATATCTACTACAGAAAACTGAGACTGAGAAAGATACAGAAAGTACAGAAATTGATTGTGAAAGAACAAAAAAGGAACAGATTTAAAAAGTGAAGGGTGTGGGGGGCAGATGATACTTAAGTTAAACAGAAACATTAGCTCTTTGCTCTTGAAAAAAGTGTCTTCCAAAAAAAAAAAAACACTGGCTTGCCAGAAAATCATATGCTCACAGTACAGCAAATGCAATTTAGAGAAGGTTGCAAATAGGTTTGTAATTAAGGCAGGTTGGGGCTTAGAACAGCATCTAGGAGCTGGATTTCTCCCATCTCATCTGCAGACTTCGCTGCACGTTCTGCATGATTACCTGTTGACTCATAGCGTACTGGTGTTACCTTGGCTGCTTTGTTGGAAATAGACACAATGATATCTCTACCACGGCAGATGTCACAATAAGAAGCTGATTAAGTGCTCTGCTGCTTCTCTAGAGTCTTCTCTTGCAAAAATTTCCTCAATGGGAAAAAGCTGAAAGACATGAGAAGGCCTCCAGAGATATAGGCAAGACACTGTAGGATAAACCCCTCCAAGAGAACACAAAAAATAAAAAATAAAAAATAATTATAATAATTTCTAAACCATGCAAAACCTCCCATAACTGTCAAGACAAGGGTTCCTCCACTTTGTTTAGTATAAAGACTGTCTACAAAACCTGATCCTAAAGCTTACTACACTATAAAACACTGACCAAACTCTGACCCTAAGCTTACTGTCCATACTGAAATCTTAGTCAGGTGGTAGAAATCCATTTGTCTTTTCTAAAGGGTTAAAATACTGGTGTCCAGGTGTTGCAGCTACTCTGTTTATGTGTCCCTGCTGGACACATTTTTGTGGATTCCTAAAATTATTGTTAGACAGTGTGGACAATAGTGTCAGCACCGTCAATTCAGAGCTAAAATACTGATAGAGCATTGCTGTTTTGCATTCAGGCCCAACTGTTGTTTCAAACTAAAACAGCAGCACATGTATAATCTCTAATAAATGCCATTATTGTGTTGAGTTGATGTTGTAGCTCAATTCTTCTATTACCATATGTCTGCAGATCTGCAATAGTGATTAAAAAAGATAAACTACTCATAAATCTTTGCTTATCACAGAAAGCTAAATTGTCTCTCGCTACAATTGCGTTAGTGTATGCTTTGGCTAAAGGCAAGAGACAGTGATAGATAGTAACAGGGTTTACTACAGGAAGGCAGGAGGTGCAGACAGGGGAAGGGACACTGGGAGACAGAAAATGGCAGAATGTGTAAATACAGAGTAGTGTAAGATGAACAAAAATGGCTAGAGGAGAGAAATAGGAGTGTGAACAAGAAAAAGAAGGTAAGGGGTGGTGAGAAGAGAAGGGTGATGACGAGGAGAGAGAAGGTTGGTCTCATTACTATTAGACCTTCTCTCTCCCTCCAGGCTCAGGTGACCCTGGTTCTCTAGCCCTCTGCCTTGCACACCACTAATCATTTGGTTTTAATCACCGGGATATTCTCCCCCTTTGCCCCTCCCCCACCTCCCCTCCCTTTCCTCCATGCCCTACTGTGCGCCCTAGCCTTTGCCAAGGTCCAGCTAATTTTATTCTAATTGGCCATAGCCTGGGCTGGGACCAATCTGCCTGATTGTCCTTATCCATCCGTCCATCCTGTCTCTGTTCCACTCCTTGTCCTTTCTGTTCTTTTTCGTTCTGTCTCTCTCTCTCTTTGCTGCCTTCAAAACTTCACGCCTGTTTCTTCATCTCGTCACTGCCTCCTCTCCCTGCCTCATCTCTCTTTCACCTCTAATTTTTCTTTTTACCCATATGCTGCCACGGCAGCTCCCTCCCACCGTCTTTCATGCCATTCATTGACATCGAACTTGTGCGAATGTTTTCCAATTTCTGTTCTCCCTCTCCTGTTGACCTTACATTCCGCCAGACAAAACAAATAGCCTTGATGTTGTCTGCCAACAAAAAGCTTCATGTGACTGCCTTGATCCACACACAATGGCATGAAAGAGAAATGTGAAGCTGTTCAATTAGGCTAAACCTGATGGCTAAAGCCTGACTTTCTCCCTCTTTTTATGAGGGAGTGAGAGGACATAGACTGTGCGTCAGATGGCACCGAAAAAAATGAAAGTGCTATGTGAACAACAAAGGGTGATGAGACACCCGCTGGCCAAAAAGCACAGAGAATTAAAATGAAACAGATAGTCCAGTGATATAGCTGTCTTCCTCATAGGCTTCTGTGAGCATGGTACACACTGTTAGATTCCAGCAAAGAAAAAGTGTCTCTTACTTTACCAGTTTTAGCGATTTTTAGCAGTTTTTGTTTTTACCAAAACTTTACTAATTTAAAGTCTCAAACTCAAAATATTCTAAAAAGTAAATTTTGCAAAAAAAAAATGATTATAGGTGCTAACCTATTGACTGGTTGACAAAATTAAAAAATGAAAGCAAAATGTTACTGTACTGGTCATCAAGGCTACCTTACCAGTCACACTGCAAGCAAAAAATAAGAAAGGCAGATGGAAATCCTACATTACAATCACACGCTACAAATCCCCTACTTTTCTTTTCTCCTCCGGATCAACAGCTCCAATAAATTTTCATTACACCTGTGTGAAGCTCTTCAAATAGAGCCACAGAAGCAGAAACTAATTACTTTCTAATTTATTGACTAATGGCCACAGCCCTGGGAGACAGCTGCAATTGTTCTAACAGTCCTGCTGCTCCGACTGCACTCAGGTCCACTTTAGATTCATAACCAAAATAATTTATCATTACAAGCACATTAAATTGAACCGTATAGACCATAACAGTGGTAATTTATATCATTTTGTTGTTAGGGATGCTTTTCTCTCTCCTGTCTTGAAAGCATGCAATCTAGGGGATAGGATTCGTCTCCAGGCAGTCGTTGTATGTGGCAGGTTCACTTTGTTCTTCAAAGAACTCTTTGTTTTGCACCTCATTCACCATTTGTTGGACCTTAGGGTAGAAGGGAGAAAAAAAAGAATGTGTGGCCTTTTATTAAATTTAGAAAAGAGTAAGAAGTCTGTGTTACACATAACAAACATGAGAGCCGAGACTGAGTCAGATTACAGTCATTGCTGCACGTTAGATGTATATGGCATGTATATTACATGAAACGTACACAAACTGGTTTTGACTCTGGGGTAAATTTTTTATCATGATTTAGATTCCAGCATTTCTCAGCCAGTTTTTCATCTAGACCAAATCTATGCTAATAATTAATGAATCTTTAGCGATTGTCCCATAATGCATTTCTTTCTTGATGGGAACAGTGCCTTCCAGGATGTCAATGTCCCTATCAACAACATACAAATGGTCACCCAGTGGTTTAAACAGCGTGATAACAACATTAGCCATGTGTCAAGGCTTTCTTAATTACTACAGAGGATGCCATTTGTGCATTGATTGGATATTCGAAGCGAAGTATGAGATAGCATTTTCTGTTAGTGTCATAAAGATGGAAACCCCATATGATCATCCAAATACATTATATAAGCACTGATTAGCATTGACCTTGCCCTCTAACAGGGGAATTATCTGAAATAATGCCAGCAAAAGCATCCCAGTATGAAACCAGTTTAGAACAGAATAACAATACATGTAAATTAAGAACAGGCTACCAAATTAAGTACCAGAAATAAATCAGGTCTTATTCAGCTGTCACGACACACCGAGACAGTGTAGCACTAATTTATGCCTGTGATTGTCTTTTGTTCTACTGTTTCATGTAAAACAACAAATATTCTCATGGTTTGAGACTTCAGCCAGACCACTGGATCTGTCTAAGGAAATTCAGTTTCTCAGCAGCAACAACCAACAAAACCATGTTGATAGTACAAATTTTTCTACTGTGTTGTGATACAAGAAGCTAGAAGTCGACGATGTTGTGGCCCTGAGGGAGGGCCTGAACAGTAGCAGTCTGCCTCCGTGGTAGGAAACCTCCATTCACACCTCCCACTGCATGAACATGCCAACTGCTTGCATTTACACTTCTGCTTTTCTGTTTTTCAACCTTTAAAATGCACACAAACAGCAAAGTTGCTCAAACTGTAAAATTCAACTGTAGTTTGCCATCTGTAACAACAATGACACAGGTGACCTTTCTCCTGCAGTTTCACCTGCAGTTATTTAAGCTTGATGTGTTCATGCACTGTGTGGCTTTGTTAGAACCTGTTAGTTGACTGGAAAGTTTATGAAATAGGTCTTAATACGATATAGTCTGGTTAGAAATCTCCATTGAGTTCTTCAGTAAAAAGAACTCTAAGTGCCCATAGCAACAATACTAGTAAATCACTAATGATAATAAAGAAAACAAATATCTAAGCTACTCTGGAATATTTTTTTTTTATCTTTTCTTTTAATTGGCTCACCAATCAAATCCATAACCATATACACACATCACTTGAAGAACACACATGGGCTCCCAAATACCATTCTCTCTCACTCTCTCTGTTCCCCTCTTTAGCCATTCAAGCTTTCACAGCCTGATCAATAGAATTCAGCAGGCCACAAACACAGAGAAGAGGGTGTGTGTGGAGGGAGTCCACTGGGAGAGACAATAAGGACACTGAGAAAAAACTGAGACCAGAGACACACAAACATAGACACACGCACACAAACACACACGTATACACAACCTGTCCTATATTCCCAAGCCCAGCATTTACGTCAGCATCCTGTTTAAGACACTGGCCACTTAATGGAGCATAGCCAAGGCTCTATGTGTGTGTGTGTGTGTGTGTGTGTGTGTGTGTGCTTCTTCAGTGTAAGTACGTGTATGTGTAAATAATGTTGGGCAGAGAGAGTTTACCTGCTACAACAGAGGCAAGGGAAGGACACACTACTACAGTGGAACACACACAAAGTCAAGCACAATAGCCATTAAATCAAAAGCAATCTCTTTGCTCCTGGGAATTTATACACTGAGAGCTCTCACACATGCATGAACATGTACATACACATACACAAAACTGATGAATACCACTATCAAATACACTGTTAGACTATTAGGTTACTTCAAAAGTGTGGAAAAAAAATGTGGGAGGAAATGAATGACATTCCAACAGTACATCCTCTCCAAACCTGAACAAAATGTGTCAGCAGTGGGAGTATAAAATCTCTGAATGAGAGTTTTTTGGCATAGGAGATATGGAGAGAAATCAATTTTAGGGCCAAGTATGGTGCCAAGGACATCCAGAAGGGCATAGCTCTGTTGATCTGTTCATATCAATTTGCTCCTTCCTGCAGACAGAGAATGCCACAGTGTGTAGCGCTGCATCTTTAAGGAATATCGCCGTGATAACGGTGCCATAAAACACATCATTTTACAGTCAAACCATCTCTGTCTCAAATGCACTTGGAGCGGAAGCCATTTTCAAGCAACATAAAGTTTAACATGGCGCTACATCTGCCGAGCCGCTAGCTTCCACAGTACATGGGACTGAGCAATTTAATTAGGGGACATTGTGTAGCGCTGCAATGAGTCCCACCCTCTCTATCCGGACCTAATACCTCCTAAACTTGTGGTCATCTCTGGAAGAGCAGAGTGCATACTAAACTGCACTAAATCCTTGCATGAATACAATTATACAGAGCAGTTTGTTTGTATCAGCCTCCAAGTTTCCATTTCTAAAGAGCACGAATAGGACAGATTTATGCTTCTCATGGTCACTAATGATCTATTATAACACAAGACTGCTGCTGAATGCAAAGTATACTAATATTGAGAAATTTGTGACTATCCAGTTGTCTTTTCTGTGTGGAACACAGCATTTCACTTATCTGAAATGGAAATTTTCTACATGAATACGAATGCGAAATGAACCTATTCAAAGGCTAGAGCAATTCTACGGAAAACCATACCAAAGCATTTTGAAAATAAAGTAGAGATTTAGATGAGCTACTTTGATAGTCATTAGTCAACTGAGAAGTGACTTTACCCCTGCAGAGATAACTTTTTGAATAACGTCTCCCTTGAAAAGTCATAAAGAAAGTGTCCCTTAAAGTTTGCCTGATTTCTAATGGATCCTCCCTCCACTGAGTGTTTCAACTGCCTGCGTGAGAAGCGACCAGACCACTAATGCACCCTAACTCGGGCCATATAGATTACAGATTCTTAAGCGCAAAAGTTTGATTTTTATCTTGACCATCTGAAAGCAGGATCCCAATATAAATTTAATGGATGAGTGGTGATGGAGGGCTGTGAATGGTGAGGGACACAGAACCTTACTAAAAGCCAAATGATCTACATGCAACCTAGAAAGTAAACATGTTGCATGGCAAGGCTAGTGCAAGCACTATAATGTATAAAAAAAGTATGTGAAAACCATGGCTTTCACATCATTTGTTACTCAAGAGGTCAGTGGCATAATATAGGTTCCCTAATGACAGTTCAGATAAACATGTGAGGTGTTTGGCTGGGGGTGAAAGGGGATTGGCCAGATGGAGACACAAAGGCAAAAGTTCAATTAAAATATTGAGCGAATCAATTTGTTTGCCTTAATTACTTTGTTAATCTGTTGAAGCATCTACTTAAAAAAAAAATCCTGTGTCACATTTTCTGCTGTGATAATGGACCTGCAGAGAGGGTGAGGCAGTTGCTTGGGTTGAGTGCTTTTTAAATGGCTCACCCTCTGGTTCTAAACACATCGCTCAGTATGTCTTCTTGCCCGTCCCTGAGTCTCTTTTGGTGGGGTGTGTTGGTAATGAGGGCCTCCTGTAGTGTTGCGCGCCGCTCCTCTGTTGGTGCAGAAAAGCGCACCCCCGCCATGTCCTGACATTCTGACAGATAGGAGCCGTGGAAAGCATATGGCCAACGTGGCAATGCCTCCAACGTCCTCCAAACTGTCGTAGGGCTCAGGCATAATGAGCGGTGGAGCTGAGACCAAGTCCTACACATAGGAAACGTTAGTCATCAAATTTTTTTCCTCATTTACCAAGGATCAACTAGACAACTTGCTTCATATAAGAGTTCAGAGATCCCATAAATTTGTGACTTTGGCATGACAGAACCAGATTGGAAGAATTCAAGACAGAGTGCATATCTAAGCAGACCGCAAAACATTTGTTTTATAAAATAACATGATATCTTGCGGATACATTTAAATTTACACACTATAAATTCAGCAGAAAAAAAAATATTCAACTGGTTCAGCTGTTGGGCTGCTTTTTACATGGATCACGATATGGAGTCAAATGGCAGATAGTCAGGGTGGAAACAGAGAGAGACGTCACTGACTGAGGCACAAGTGAGTGATGGTGTGTTGGGCCAGGAAGTGGCTGCTCTTCCTGTCAACTGTCAGTGCCGTTAGTGTCCAGAAGCTGAGGTCCACGGTGACTAGACCTGATTTTAGATAAGGCACCCATCCAGCCATGCCCTCGACATGGCCTCCCTCTGGCCCAGACTACTCTGCCAGTCTCCTTCCCTCCCTCTGTCTGGCCTCTTATCCCAGGCCGTCTAGACACCTCCCAGCACGCAATCCCTCACCCCAGCCAACCCAGGCCATTCTTAGCTCTTCTGCTTTCTCTCTGCTCAACACTGTGTCACAAAGCTGACTGCTTGAGGGCTGTGAAGGGCTACTGAAAAGGACAGAACAATGCCAGGCAGTTGTCTCTCTTGCTTTTTTTTCAAGCCACTCCCTGTAAGGCTTCAAAAACACTTCTCAGCATTGCATTTCAGTCCTCTGAGAACAACTGATATTATAACAATCAAAGACATAGCTAAAATTTATCAGAAAGTCTCAAGGGTTGACTGAACATGTAGTGTGAACAATTATAACAAGGCAGCCAGCACCAATCATTATATGATGTAGACACACCTCGGAAAAACAAAAGTATCAAGTGAAAATGCTTCATCCACTTTTTTGTATGCAGAGAGAATGTGAATGTGAACACTGAGAAAGCTAAGAGGCAATTACAGAGCGGATAGCTTTGAGTACAGACTGATCTGCTGGTAGCAGTGAAACCACCCGAGAGGCTGTGCTCTGTAGCTACAACTGTCATAGAAGCCACAGAGTGTGTGCAAAGGATAAAGACCTTTGCACCCTCATTGTCCAACAGGTGGCGTATACATACCATGCATTAATATTAGCCCTAATGAAAAACCCTTTAACCCTGACCTGCTGTAGTAGAATGCATGGGGTTGCAATGTATCAGCTTTCCTATTCACAAAGCCAGAGCCTCACACCCATGACTGATCTCTATTAAATTACATGGATTAAATCAGAGATCCTTAATTAGGCCCCAATAAAAGTGTCATGTGGCTTTTGAAACCTCTGAGCATGCTATGATTGGATAAAAATGTGAAAACATACTAAATGAAATTGGTTTACCACTGAGTGTGCGCCCCATGACTCTTGAGTGGAGCAGCAAAGCAGGGGGAAATAAAGTGTGGAGAAATAAGTAAGAGAGAGAGAGAGGAGAGAGACGCAGATGCAGAGAAAGAGCAAGAGGGGAGTCTCAGGGCGAGTCACACCTCTTTGCCTCAGAAAAGCTCTTAAATTCCATGTGTGACCTAGGGGAGAGAGCTCTAAAGAGTCAGCCTAAGATGCCGTGATACAGAATCTGACTGTTGCACAGCGATGAGCTAATACTGTCAGCCACAAGCAACACTGAGAAGTGCCATGTGTATGGCACAAAGCTTCTAGAGACTGGACAATCACTGCATGCAAGCATGAAGTTTATTATATGTGCATACAGAGTACAAATCTACATACACTCACTTATAAACACTTCAGAAAATACATCTGGGACTTGATTCGCTTTAAAAATTGGAGCATAATGTTTCCCTGCTCCTCTGGACCCTTGCATTGCCTAGTGTCAGGATGGCCAGAAGCTTTTAAGTGCTTTAAACCCATAATAACCCTAATGCTTTGTCTCCCCTTGTGAGCTTTGTGTTTGTTCGTAAGAAAATGAAATGCGATCGAAATAGAAGCAAAGATGGGGATGTTCAGATATTTTGGGGGTTGCTG
This sequence comes from Heterochromis multidens, assembly GCA_015108495.1. NCBI lineage: Eukaryota > Metazoa > Chordata > Actinopteri > Cichliformes > Cichlidae > Heterochromis > Heterochromis multidens. The sequence goes on from VUQS01073923.1 coordinate 110,051, forward strand.
GGGATTTGCCGTCTGTAAAGGCATTAAAAAGGGAACAGAGAATAAACAGACTCCAAGGATGTGTTATGTGGTGACAGGGAAAGTCTGAGAAAGGCTGGGATAAAACTGTGAACACATACAGGAGCACAGCACACATTGGGCTTCTTATTTTGCCCTCTTCTCCTCTTGCGCATTGGCTTGTTATGTTGTTTGTGATGTTTCTATTTTTGAGAACATGGGATTGAAAAAAAAAATCCAGATACACTGCCACAATGCATAGCAGTAAGCACACAAACAAAAAACAGCCCCCAACCACCTTCCCACTCGCCACTAATCCTCTCATCCCCAAATTGTGGGTGCAGTCACCCCTTATTCACTTCTTCAGGGAGAGAGGAAGAAAGACAGCTAGGGCTCTAGCTGTGAACAGACCACCCAATCTTCCCCTCAAAATGAGTCTTCTGCCAGAAGACACGAGAACGGTAGGTGGTACTCTCTCACCATTACATTTCGCTTTTATCTCACTTCCCCTTTGCCTCTCCATCCTCCTTTCATTTCTACTTTTTCTCACTCTTCTTCTTATACTGTAAACCGCCTAAGGTGATTATGGATTGCGATGATGGTGGGTGGGGAAGGCGAATCCCTGTCTTTGTTTCCTTAAAATAGGTTTATTATTACTCAATACAGTCGAGAACCTCTGTGAGATTGTTAACATTGTGGTTAGAGCTTGTAGGTTGCATCAATCGCAGCAAGTCTGCATATCAGCAGGATACACAAGAAATCAAACACATTCACTGGGGACACATAAAACTGACTAATAAACTCATATTGAATATCTTTTAATCAAATACTCCATCATTCAGCTGAACAGAATTCTATACCACGGGCCTCTGAAGAAGATGCTAGAAAGGAGCAAGTGATTGGTGGCTGGCTGTGTTTTGACTGAACAGTGTTGCTCTGTTTGGAGGTCTGCATTGGAGCAGAGCCATGCCAACCATTACAGCATCACTCTATTTTCCTGTCTGGTTTTCTGTCTGTCTGTCTCTTTCTCTCTCTCTTTTAGTGTGTCTATATGTCTGTCTCTCATACTCTCTCTTTCAGGCACAAAACCAAGGTGCACATTAGGTGCTGGTGCTGCACATTTGATGCTTGGCTGTCACTGTATCATTGTCTGGTGACATAAAGCGCAGTAAAGCACTGAGCAGTGATGAAGTGGAGGTGTTTTAAACCTGCGCTCGCTGGCACATTTCTTGCCTTTCAACCAATGTCATCTGGAGAGTGTTATCATCCCACTGTGAAAGTAGCCAATCCACACCCAAAATATTGACGAGAGAAAGGAAGGGAGAAAGAGCTTCTTCCATGTCAGTACTTGCTCCATTATTTTGCTGGAGGCTTGATTAGACAGAGGGGGTAATTTACGAGCCACTTCATTGCCAATTCAACGGGCACATCATCTGTAAATAATTGAAACCCTTCATGTCCGTTCCAACATAATCATATCGCTATCATGCTAATGTATCCAGCAGTGCTTTCCTTTGGGTCAGGCACGGGACTGCTTTAAATCTTGGCTGACCTGTCTCCATAACTCTCCAGAGCGCACCACCAACCTCTAGGAAACAGAAAAAATGAAGATGATTGACTACACCAAGGAATGATGAAAAATTAAAAATGCAGCAAACAAATACCTGACTTCTCAGCAAGCCAGCAGTGGGTTGCAGGTGGAGGGCAAGAATTTTGTGCCGACTTGTTAATTATTTTTGCTTATGATGTGCATAAGGAAGATTCATTATCTTCTCATTTATTTATCTCTCTCTGAGTTCTATCAGTCAAGCTGCAGTTTAAAAAGACAGCAAGATTTGAAAGGTAGTAGAAATTATGATAAGATGAGGGAGACAAGACAAATCAAACCCTTTGCTTTTTATTGTAGGGATTTGTATCATTGTGGGAATTGTCTCTCTCAAATACACTAATTATATGAGTGCTTAACAGAATTGATGGCTATTTTTCTTACTTCATTTTAAAAATGTCATGAATATTAATTAATCCAATCTGAAATGGTTCTCACCTTTCCTTCTGCCCACTCCTCTCAAATGTGCATGACAAGAAGATTTGAATAATTTATCAATTGACTTATATTTGAATTGATTAATTCACTAATGCAAAATTAATACATGGCTATTCAGTATATTCCATCCCCGCACACTCTGTCTCGTCTTTTATGAAGTAGTTAAAGAAGTAAGGGTCTTGCCTTGAGTAAAGTACTGACTGAGGAAGTGGGCAGGAATATCCACCTACTACAAATGTAATGATGATGTTTTATTAGAATCAACAGCGTCTCAGGCAAACTAAGACAGGTAAGAATACCATAAGTGTTTCATGTTGATGTGAGTCATGTGCTCTGGGGAACAGCTTTCTGCATGGTTAAGTAACAACTAAAAACAAATAAATAAATGAAGGAATAAAAATCAATAGGCAAGCAAAAAAAAAAAGGAAGGATGAAAGTAAACTGTGGAGGCCAGCCCGATGGGTGAAGGGCAAAGTTTAAGTAAATAAAGGCACTATGAACCTAAATGCCCTATGTATTAGTGGCCTTGATATGAAAGGCACACAGCAAGTCAGGTTACTGCTCTTTCTTGGTTGCAAAATGATGAGAAGGTGCAAAGGGTCAGTCCTGCCATTTGACGTTTTTACACATTTTAATGGTGCCAAAAGGCAACTCATCATCTGCTGTACTTCCTGTACTGCAAAGCTCAGTTGGGGTGAAGAAATAGGACAGAATGTGTGCCAGTGTGTGTGCGCGCGTGTGTTTATGCACACTCATGTCGTGCCTGTTCTTTGCTGGTGATTCACCATGCTCTCTGGCAACCGTCCAGGACCTATTTTCTCCTTCTCTTTACATAACAGCAAAAAGTATCATCGAAGCAGTGTGTCCTGTCCTTTCTCTTCCTCCTCCTCCTCCTCCTCCTCCTCCTCTTCTCATTTCTCTGCCACTTCCTGTTTTTCCTTTCCCCATCCTCCACCTTCCTGTATGTGTGGGAGCTTTTAAGACATGACTGTGTTTTGCTCTGTGGTGCTACTACTGTACACCAATGGGATCATAAAGTGACAAGTCATGAACAGACTTTCACGGACCGCACCCAAAACGGAGAGTGGCAGACCAAATTCTAGGGAATGGCATAGAGAGGTGCGTGGGATGGAAAGCTGTTTAAAATACCCCCAAGGGTTTTCGAAAGGCCCAGGATCTGCTATCCGCTACACCATATGCCTACAGGACAGCACCCAACTGGGCACCAGGGTATGATGCGCTGAAAATAGGGACTCACAGTCACAATCCTCACCTCACCGCCAACATACAGCCAAGGTAGAAGAGAATAGTACAAAAGATGGTTGAGAGCAAAGGGGGTTTGAAAAGAGAATATCAAGGAAGTAAAGGGAAAGGAACTAACGGGAGCTTAGTTTATGGGGAGGGATATGAGGGTGAAGAAAGAGGGTAAGACTGCATGTGTCTATGTGTTGTGAGTGTCAGGGTCTGTGTAGGAGAGACGTGTATGCAGGGTTTAGTGTCTGGACTTCTCAGTGACTCAGGTGTGAATAATGTTGGGTCTACTTTGTGTGTATGTAAAAGAGAGAGAGACCCAGGGGGAGAGAGAGCTCAGTGAAGTCCTGGGTCGGTGTAGGGTTGGTCGTCTATGTGTCTGGGTGGCTGAGGGTGAGCTCAGCTGTGTCTATGGCCTGCTCCACGACAGCCAGCCTGCGCGCTGCTCACCGGTGCAGAAGCGCTAATTGAATTAAGTCTTTATTATCAGGCTGCAGAGGCAGCACTTCTCCCCATCTCGGCCCGCTTGGCTGACACTTTCTCCTTGAACACCTGCTTGACATCAACTTCCTCCTCTATTTATTTATCCCTTCTCTCCTGTGGCCAGCTACTGGCTGCACTCCTTCCTCTACTCCACCTCTTTCTCATATTGGCATAACAAGCAAGGCTAGGCATGCTTGTTTTTCATACTGTTTTTGTCTAGCTATACTACACAATACTCCTCAACTTGGATAGACTAACTTGGAACCCTCTACCACAGTCCTAAACTTTAATGTACTAAACTTTAATGCCTATTACCATACAAAAAGTGGCAGATAATAAAAAGGATTAATTTCAAAGACACATCCTGCCCTTCCTGGCCTTCAGCAGCGGCAGCCCTGTTGCATGTAGGGGGAATAAAGGCAATAAAACTAGATGATGTTCTATGTTCTTTTGAATGGTCTCTAGTGAGCAAGCTGGCCAGGGTAATAAACAGCAGCTGGGATGCAAACTAACATATATCTAGTCCCCTGTCCATTTCCACTAGCCTCAGGCTCAGGCTGCTTCCCTGGGTTTGGCTTGGGCATTACTTTAGAGGACAGACAACAAGAGGCGCTATTAAGTTGGCTTGGAGTCTGAAGCCCAGGCACTTGGCACAACACTAGCTGTAATCTATTGACCGTTTGCATTCTCCCTCCCATGCCCCAAAACCACAGGACTTTTCTCTATCTGTCAGTTGAATCCATTGCTCACCTCCCTCCATCTCTATCTGCTGTTTACCCACTCTATTTTTCTTTTTTTCTCTCCTTCGTCCAATGTCAGCTTAATCCCCCTCCATTCCATCTTTCTCCTGCTCTTTCGTCTGTTTGCGTATGTCTCCCCCCCAACTCTTTCTCCTCACCACATCCATCACTATTCCTCCCATCTCCATCTCGTCTGTTCGCTTCTCTTATCGACATGTTTCCATTTTCTAAACTGCTCTCGCTCAATCATATTCACTGTTCCTTCAATGACCATTTTTCATTTTCTCACTTTCATTCACTCTTACTTTATGCTATCTGGGTTCACCTGACTCCTGTCCTCCCTGCTTTCCCATGTGGGCCTTATTTCACGCAGCCTGCAAGGCCCCAGGTGGGCATAGCTGTCCTTGTCAGGGCTGTTCACTGGGTGGAGGCAGCGGGGTACAATGACCTCCAGGGCCTGACACAATGGGACAACCAAGTGTCACAAACTGAACTTTTCCCATGATGAGTTAGGATAAAAATAACATAAGAGAAGAGGCTCACAGTGGCTCACCTCACTAAACATCTTCTCTAGTTACACAACATGTTGGCTTTTTTTTAAATTTTTTTAGTAACCCCAGCTTGATTCAGGGCAGTATCTTGTATGGGCTTAATTTCAATGTAAGCTAATGAAATACCCCCTCATCTTCTATGCCTTTGTTTCTGTATCTCTCTTTGCTGTCCCCTCACCCTCTTTCTTTCCCTTTCTCTCTCTCTTGCTCCTGCTGCTCCTGTCCTTTTCCACTCTCCTCTGAAACTCTGCCAGCCAACGAGTGCCACAAAGCATTAGGACCAAACACTATCAGACGCCCTTCTCAGGCACATCCTACACATCTCCCCCCAACACTTATACACACACAGTCACTGAAAGTCCAGCACTTCCTCACACCATTTGCCAAACTTGATGACAGAAACAGAGCTTACACATAGGGTTATGGAGGTTTTATTCACAACGGCAGACTCACCCAGATACCAACTCTCTTCTAAAATGACACACACGCAGTATACAGGAGCACCCTGCTTTTCATTCAAAACACACTCAGTTTCAGTTGTAATTATGCACATGTGCCATCTCCATATAATCATAAATGCCTGCATATGTTCATCCACAATGCAGTTTTCAATTGCAAAGTCACGATCTCTCAACCTTGCAAGTCATATCATGTGCATACATGAGTACATTTACGCACAAGCATTAAGCACAATCCCCTCTGTATATTTCTTTCTCACAGTCACACACACCAAGATCTGCACAAATTCATAGGCACCCTACACAATAGCAAACACCATACACAATACCAAACAAACAGTCATTAGCAGATTTCAGGCTGCCTCTCAGTTCTGCTCTACTCTGTTGTTGGTGTACCCGCGCCTCTGGGGTGGCGCCACTACTGTAGGTTTTAATAAAAGCATTGTCTTTGGAAGCTGTCTAAAGGGACTTGGTTTCATTTTGGAGTGCTGCTGTTGCTGTTTCTGTTGCTGTGGATGTGGGAGGAGAGAGGGCTATTGCGCTGGGACGTGGGGGCGGCTAGGTTCAGTGTCAATGCAGGGCCCTCCAAGGACTGGTGCTTATTGTTTGATAGTTTCAATATACAATGTGTGGGTGCGTGTGTGCATTTGTGTATGTGTGTGTGCATGAGTAAGAGAAGAGTGTGTTCTGTGGTCATGTAAGCACATGTGTAAATGTATGCGTTCCAAACTAGTGCAAAAGTCAAAGCAAATAGCTGACACAACCCACCACTTCAACTTTCTAACAGCTACAGCTACAGCTAATCTACTGTATTGTTGTATACAGTAGACTAGCAGGTGTAAAAGCAGTCTCTGTGTTGTGTTTTGCGATAAACTGCTTTTAATCAGTTCAATAAAACAAACATTGAAGACAAGAAGCACTAATGTGCAACTGCTTCAACATGAAACCACGTGATGTTTAGAGGATGCTCACAATAATGAGCTATCTCTGTACTACACACAGGTGTCCATTAGCTCTTTGGGCTGACCAATCTGTGACACCATCTAGTCAATAGTTAGTCCATCTGTCAGCATTCAAACACCTCTAAACAGCCCCTTAAGGAGACATTTGTGTCATTTATGATGGACAATGAATGCCTGCTCTCAACAGGAGCACAATATTATGCCCATGATGAGGTCACATCAAATGTTATTGTCTAGATTTGGAACCACAATTCTTTTTCCTTCCTTCTGTTTCTACCTTTCTCCCACAGGCACCTTCAGATCCCATCAACTGAAACAGTATGGTCACATCTTTAAAAAGCCAAAAGGAAAGAATGAGTATGGCTCTCCGGGAAGGATGCAGTAGAGGAAAATCCTAATTGTCCCTTTAAGTGTGTTCCCTCCTGTGGAGTGAAGGTGCGGGGTAACGGCCATCTTAAATCACAGCCTGGCCGTGGCCTTCATTAAAGCCATAATGCCAGGCTCTCCCTTTAATGGAAATGGAAGCCAGCGAGGCTATGGGTGTAAATTAAAGTGTAAGGCCCGAGTAGGGAAAGATTTCCCCAGCTCTGACAGGTGCGGCCTGAATTAGCTGTAGTGCTGTTCAAGCAGTCAGTTGGAGAACACTGGTATTGATTTTAAGCACTGTTGCACTTCCTATCTGAAAGGGAATGTGTATTACTAGAGCTAAGCACATCAATCACTCAGCATTCCACCATTCTCCCCTGGCATGCTTCAGATTTTGAAATGATAAACAAACAGAAACAGACCCAAGCAAAAGATAACACTGGCTGTACTGTTACTGTATGTGCATCAGCATGAACCCAGGGATACATCTGTGTATGTATGAAACAGGTCCACTTCGTTTTATCTTCCTGGTGTTGACAGGATGCCATCTCTATTCAAGGCATGTACAGCATCACGTGTCACCTTGGTCAAACAGCTGGTGTCAGCTCCTTGAGTTCTGACTGTGGCCCACTCCCATCTTTATGACCTGCATGTGTCAGAGTTGTTACATGCATGCGGTGCAGCCATGCAGTGCCGTGCCTCTCTGTGTATGACCCCGCTGCTTATCTCTGCCTCCCATCACGCCCCACTAACCTGGACTAAAAGCCCTGGCTGGGGGAGAATTAGCCTACTTAGCCTATTCCCCACAGGGGTCAACCCACACACAGACATCCAGACAGTGCACCCACAATCAGATGCACACACACCCACTGATACGCACCTGAAGATTTGCGATGACAAATGATAAGGCATCGCTTAAGCACAGGTGTTCCAAGCATGACCTTTCACCTGTGACCTTGAACAGAAAGCTTTCATGTAGAGGCTAGCCATCAATCAGCTACCATCAATCACACATATATGCCTCATCCTTTGACTCTCGCCAACCTTTCCTGGCCCTGACATCCATCACTACACCCTACCCTTCCACTGACATCTGGAAAAATACAAACACTTCACAAGCTTTCTCGCTGACTCTCCTGTTGGCAAACACACAAACAGAGTAAACACACACATCTTGTCCTGAAAAGACAGGTCCTCTAAAACATGAGATGTGTTATTGTGTTGTCAGGTGATCTGTAGATGTACACTAGGAGAAGCTCCCTGATGACATATCTGAGATATCAGCACCTGCACTAAGACATGACATGGGGTTGAAATCCCTGAGTACACTAAGACCACTGCATCACAGACAGCAAGTGTTGACAGACTGTGGCCATCACCATCCTGAGGACCATTTGTCTAGAAAGTCACAAGTCTCTCACATCTCACACAAGAGTCATTTTTAGTCTGTCTTGTGCAGGATGATGCCAGTACTGTGACATTTGTAACGCTCTAGCACCAAAAACATGGCCTTTTTTTGATTACAACCCCTTTTTTATTCCTTAAGGTCACTTAAGGTACTACAGGAACATAAAAGAATGCGTATACACTGAAGAGGATAATAAAGGTGACTCTAATGCCAACTACACAGGCCACATGTAAGAAAAAAAGCGTGATATTGGATTAATTTTGGTAAATTAGACAGGAGTGTCTTGGGAAGGAGGGAGAATTCTTGATTTAAAAGAAAAAAAAGGCATGCCTGATGCTCTTTTGGCCTAGAATTACACCAGAGAACATATTTTAATTGGTAGTGTTTTCATGCAGGACTATTATCAATGTCCCTCCGAGGAAGTGGAAGAGAGGAGGGGATGTGAGCAATCGGTTCTATGTCAGTAAGCTCAGAGTCCACTTATGCATGGATGAGGTTTGCTAATAATGCCAACATAGCAATTCCAGCTCACAGAAACAAAGATAAAGAACGGTTTAACATTGATTAGCTTATTCTAAATGCATGAACATGTAAACTTAAGCAAAGGGGATCGTGTATAAATAGGGTGTATATGCTGGAGCTGAGAAAAGATTTTGTGGTCTTACAGTACGACAGTTCTGTTTGATAGTCCAAAGGAGGCCAAAAATGTCAATACTGAAGCTATGCAATATGAAAAAGATTAGTCAAATCCACTCAAACTGAAATTTATCCCATGCTGTTAAACGTATAGGGTTACCATCACAAAGCTGCATCCATTAATAGTCATTATTCTATATACATTATATAATCACATCACAGCCAGTGCTGCCACAGACACATTTGCTGACATTAAATTTCTTTTGTCGAAATTTGCTGAAAAACTGAAGAGGACATCTAAATTGGCACTATATGTATCTGCATACATTAATAAAATAAATTAGGTCCTGTGCTGGAAACACTATTCTATTTCAAATATAGCAGTAGCTCTTGGCATTTTGTTCAAAATGAGGGTATAACATCTGACCTAGACAGTGGAGTGGTGAATGTGCAGACAGATAGAGGCACATTAACATAACATTCACAGCAGATGCTGCAGCAGTGCATGTTGTGTTAATTGGTGTGCTAAAAGGCAGTTATTAGTTATTATTAATATTCTATAATTTATCTGCAAACTGTAAACTTTTCTGAACAGCCATGAGCAGCCTGTAATATTAAAGATCCTACAGTGAACTTGAAGGTAATTTTGAGCTGCGCATAAGGGAAATTGCCTTGGAAAAAAAAGGCAAAAACAAAAATGTAAATTTTGACTCACTGAATGTAATACTTGTAGGGCTATGAATCTTAAAAACCCTATGTTTTAAAGAGGGCAGTGAGTGTAATTGTCTTACCTTGTTTTAGGGGATGTCGTTAGCCATTCTTCATGCTTTTCAAATGTTATCAAGTAAGCTGCAATCTCCTGTGAAAAAGAGACGAGAGGAGAAGGAAGTGAGTGAGGCTTAGATATGTCATCTTTAATCACTGTTCTCTTGTGTTTGTTATACATCGGTGAGACTGCTTCATTGATATTCAGACAGTCTAACCAGCAGTGCAAACACAGGAAAGACGGAAACAGGGGCAGTTCTGGGGAGTTCAGCCAGGTAAATGCAGACTGCTAAAAGTAAAATGAAAGACAGAAGTGGAATGCAGCTGAGGTCAGATCATCTTCTGAGACTATCTTTGTTACGAAAGCTTTGATCAGGTTCTCCTCAGAGGACATCAAGGTGCTCTCAGAAAGATTGACGTCTCTGTGTTTGAGAGTGAGCAGCTTTTAACATTTTTGGTCCGATCCTCCCCCAAATCCCTTTGATCTGCCCTTGACACTTCTCTATGGATCAATCCACTCTTTAACCTTTGAATGATAATTACACGCCAGTCTCACAATATTGACATGTGTGTGTATTGCTTCTTCAGAAAAGGCAGTAGATCCTTTGGAGTCAGTTGTGTACAGAGATGCTATAGACACCATACTAAAAAAAAAGCCCAAACTGCCACTGGCATAAATAGAGATACTTCAAACACTTTCATGTTTCCCATGCTTGCCCTGCCTACTGCATCAGTCTGAGTGTAAGGGAGAACACGCTAGACCATACCCGGCCATTTTCTCACCAAACTAATGGGCAGAAATAAAAAGCACTTTGGATGCTGGTAGACAACCTAATGATTACCAGCGACAGCCAGCAATTCACTCTTCAGCAAGAACATTTGTCAGACTAGAGAGAGCAAGACACAAGGACAGAGCTGCTGCCATCTTCCACAAAAACACTGTCTTTTCAGTTTATAAGGATGCGTGTCTCTCCTCATGTTGGAGTGTCAACAAACATTTAAGAGTAAATGCGTTTCTCAGATATTGTCTTGTTTGGTTTGTGAGGATAGAGTTTGAAAATAGCCTCCTCTGGGACTTTATGCTGTTACTTCACCTGTCCACATGGGGCAATAATATCAACAAAAGCACTATCTTTTTCAGAAGCTGAAACTGGAAAAAATATGACATATACAGCACAAAGCAATCACAAAAACCAAGACCAAGACTCCTTTCATTTCTTTCCTCCTTCTCTCTCTGAATGCATACACACTTTAAAATATGCACCACTGCAAGAAGGCACCCACTGGGCCTTCAAGGTCGTGTCACAAGTGTGACCTGGCATAGACACTGGCGATAGCCCATGGGGATGCTGCAGGGCGCTGTGGTGTGAGGGGTTCCCAGGGTGTCAGGGTTCCCAACAGAAAAGGGGTGGTAGCATGAGTGGCACTGTTGCCTCCAGGTGCACACTGGGAAATAATGCCCTGTTGATTAAGTTCTTGTTCTCCTGCCATAATGACCGGAGGGACATAAGCCATGACAAGATGGCATCTTGAATTAATAAAATAATAGGAAGGAGATGAGATTTTTCAAAAGGAGCTCAGGCAACATTTGCTACACAGCAGAAAAAAACAGCATTGAAAGTATAAGAGCAGCCAGTGACAACTTAACAAGCAAATAATCTTGTTATATAGACATCAAAACATATGGAGAACGTGTGCTGAGCCAACAACAATTATAATATTCAAAGACAAAACACAAACTAACAGGGTACCAAAAGATGTAACTGTTCTGTATGCATTAAATTGGACCAACGCGCCTGTGATGCTATTCTGTGTTCATTTAGGGAGTTATAAGCAGCAGCAAGAAGCTCCTTCAGTAACCTCTGTCCCTGTTAGCACAAAACCCTTTCCATCACTCTTGCCTTTAAAATCAAGCCACATCTCCAGCCTCAGTGGCAGAGGATGAAATAGAGGGCCACATTGTCTTGTATTTAGAAAAATTAAAACAAACAAGAAAGAAAGAAAGAAAGAAAGAAAGAAAGAAAGAATTAAAAGAAAGAAAGAAAGAAAAAAGAAAGAAAGAAAGAAAGAAAGAAACATGGCCCTTCCTCTGGCTCTGTTCTCACCCCTCCCTCTCTGAACAGATGCCAGGGATTATTCCAACCCCCCGATCAGCCATAAAGGTGCAATAATCTTATGGTGAGGAAACAAACAAAAACAGACGTGCAGCCATTAAACAGCTGCAAGGAGACAAAGTTTGCATGGGCGGCATAATGAGAGGCTAGCATGCGTTCAGGTTGAGCAAACACACTTGCGGGTTAGTGCAAGAGGGATGGAGGGGGAAATGGGCAAGAGGTGTGCTGAGCACTGATGGTGTATCAAAGTCAAACCAGCAGCTGTCAATTGGCTCTGGACTCTATCTGCTGACCTTACTGCCTCTGGCCTGCGCTCTCTCACTAGGGAAATATTCAGAGGAGGCTCTCTGTACACATAGCTCCAACCTCACTCTCCCGCTTAGGTCAGAATCCACCTCGTGCAAGGTTGTTTGTACTTGCATGAGGTTTATGCCTCACCCTCCCTGCTGACATGATCTTTGCTGTGGTTTTACCTCCAGGTGTTGTTAAAATATACTGTACCAGTAAGTGCTGTATTCTCCATATCTTAAGGCTTTTGTCTAGGCCTGATCTAAATAAATAACAATCAGCAAAAGCTGAGAACTGGAGAGTGAGTAGGAGCAAAACCTCCTCTAATTGACACTGTGCTTGCAAAAAAGAGGGCCTTTCATTTTCCAGGGGAAAGAACAACTCGGAGCTGTTTGTTGTAACCCAGCCATCTCATTTGTTTCTTTTGTCTCTGTAAAAGCTGCGACACACTGTTAGCAGAGGGGGCTGCCCCAGAACATGACGGAGCAGTCTAGCAGTTTCAGGGCTGATGGAGATGGAGAGTGTTTATGTGTGTGTGTGTGTTTCTGTCTACCCTGTTACAGTCAGAAGGCCTGATTACTGGTTACCTGTCTGTGCCTGACACGTTATTAACATGCTCCTCAAGCGGTGTCACTCCTGTACTCATCAGTGTGTCTCCCCTTTAGTTCTCTCTTCTTATAGCATCCACCCAGCCTCTCCTAACTCACCCACTGTCTTTTTTTCTTTCCCATTACTGCTGAGGTGAAAAGGAAAGCCACCATGAGAAAATTTTCATTTTGAGATGACTGGCTTTTACTGTCTTGCTTTTCAAATGATATTTTTCACTCTAGAGGTATAACATTTTCTCCAGAGAGAATCATCTTTTGAAATGTCTACCTATTTGAAATTGGAGATGACACTAACATATTCATCCCATTTCACTTCTTTGGACCAAGAAAGGGGAGCGGGAGCTGTAAACTCTCAGAAAAAATATTCACTATTTGGCTCATCCCCTATTCTAATGGTGTTAAAATTAGATGCAGTGATAATCTTATCAGAACTGTTTGTAGACCTGATTAGATGAATTTCACCCTTGCCCTTTCTTATTTCCACAAAAGTCAGCCAAAGATGACCCCAGTGTTTGATGGAGATATTCAGAGAGGATTCACTATTCTGGAAGAACTTGTGACCAGATTGTTTTGCTGTGTCCTCTGATTCCCTGTATTACCACCAACTTTGATTTATGGAAGAAAAGAGAGGTGTTGAGAGGACCAACACTTCAACATTTGGATGACAGGCCTGATCACTTGAAACAACTGTCGCTGTTCCATTAGAAGGGGAGATAGGAGTCTTTTGGCATTATCTCAGGACACATCAGACACCTGTCTCTAAACACCATCCATAATGTCTCGCTCTTCTTTCTGCATCCACAGAGGATTTGAGCCGACAGAAAAAAATGAGAGCTGGAAACAATACAAAGCTGGGAGGACAAAGCTCTAAGTGCATTTTATTCTGTTCAACTCCTACATTAAAATACCCTTAGTTACATCATTGTCTGAGAATTGAGTCTTAGTTTTTAAAACCCACAATTTACTAGACATTATGTAAAAACAGAGTAATGACTCATTTTTTTGTGAGCTCTGTTATTTAAAACCAGACTTCATCACCCCAAAAATAGGATTCAACAATTACAGCATATGTTTATCCATTATTCCATTTACATTGGTGCTCTAGTGACACTAATGAAAATGCACTTAATGAATAGCTGTATTAGAAAAACTAACTTTAGCAACAGTATTGATTGCAGTAAAAGCCTGAGCCAATGAAATGAATATGAGAGAGCGAGAGGATGTGAAAGAATAGACGGAGCAAAGTCTGGTTAGAGAGCAGAGCACAGCGCCTCCAGCCTGCCTCATGGTGAAGTCTGGGGAATGCATCCTCAAAGCTTTGACCTTGCCCTACACTTGAAAGCAGGAAGTGAATGAAAGGGGGGCCATGGGAGGGATACGGTTAGAGGAGCCCTCCCTGATGACCTGGGTTTTGCTGTGGAGTGCCAGGTCATCTGATATTTCCTCCAGGGCAGCCTAGGAAACCAACCTGTCCAGAGCCAGGCACAAATGGACTGGCTGGTGTTTGGGGGGTCGGAGGGTGGAAGGAGTTTGCTGAAGCACCAGCTATCACGAGTTTAAACCAAAAAATGAAAATAAATAAAAAATGCAATTCGTCACAGACAGAGATGAGCACTAGAGAAAGGGAGAGAGGAGGAGGATAGTAGCGTTAGTGAAAATTGAGATAATACAAACTAACCGAAAAGAAAACAGGAGGAACAAAGTTTCTCCAAATGACGATGATAAATGCATTTAAAACAAGAATAGTATGGAAGTACGGTGATTAAAAAAGTGTGATTTGGTTCGATTCTGCAAGCAAAAGCACCTTAGCGGAATCATTTAGAGTTTTTTTGTTTATACTTCATGAATTCTTAATGCACTAGCAGTAATGTATTACACACTGTATCCATGTAATTTCATATGGCCACATTACTCTTTTAAGGTAGGAAAAGTGGTAAGGTAGAGTGAATCCATTTTAGCAAACTGTAACCTCCAGCTAGCCTTTAAGATTGTCTGAGCATGTCTCATAATAGGATGCAGTTGATCTGTTATCAAGACAAATGGTCAGAACGAGAGAGAGAGATGAGACAAAGGAAAAGAAAGAGAGAGAGTTCAGAACGCAAAAATAAACAACAACAGAGCACAACTGTTGACAGCTGCACTTGGCATCTGTTGAAGAGGGGTGAGGCTGTCCTATGAGTGCCTGCGCTAGGTTAAAAAGATGCCCTCTTCAGCATACTGCTCATTAGAACCTGCATGGGGCTTCCCCTCTGAAAGGGAAGGGTGGAAGTCACACTGTGTCCACTCTGTTAATCCACTGTGACGAGCAAATTAGTTGTTCTGCAGTAGCTTTACCCACAACCTCAAACTATCCTGAAACTTTGGCAACTGATGTACCAGATTGATTTAAAGAAAAAAGTGCATGACCATGGCAGAACAAATTTCTGAGAGGAATAGTTGCTTAGCACACATGAACACCTTTACCACAAAAGGTCTTACTATGTGTTTAAAATTCACCTAAGGCGATTTTGTTCTGTTTGTCCATCTAGCTTGCTATTTACCATCTCAGCTCCTGAAGCCCAGCCATACAGGAGGTGGAAAGAGCGAGACAAGCTGTCCACTGGCCTACATTATACATAGTTCTGGAATCAATTTGACATTGATCCTGGATAGCTTAGATGTTTTCCAGTAGTTGGTCAATGCCTCTCTTCACATTTCTGCTCGGCATGCTGGTCATAAGACTGTTCTGAAATAGGAGGCATTCTCCTGGGGAGACTCTCACTCCTCAACGCCTCCCTGCTCTCACAATCAATGTTACCTACAGCAGCTGCTCTGCCAGCACTCTCTTTTTTGTTTACTATATCACTTTTACAAACTATATTGTACTTACGTACAAGAACAAGATCGAGCATAAGTGACAACAGTGGAAAAAGACGAGACTTTCCTCAGGGGATGTGTTTGTGTGTGTGTGTGTGTGTGTGTGTGTGTGTGTGTGTGTGTGTGTGTGTGTGTGTGTATGTGTGTGTGTGCAGCTTGGTGCATGCAGGGAGGTGAGGTGGCTTAACGTTATTCTAAGACACTCCTTGGGGTTTCCTTTAATATGTCAGTCTCAAAGACTTAACAGGTGTTCGCCACCAATGAGGCATCCAACCTATCAATTGCTGATAGGTAGCACAAAAGTTTTTAGAATTAAGAAGGAGTCAATTTGCAAAAAACAATTACAGCAAACACAGAACCAGCAACAATTAAACCAGGATTGCAGCAAAGGAAAAAAAAAAGTTATAGTATCTAAAGTAACTAACTCAATTAACTAGGCTAAGCACTAAGTTATTTGAGGGACAGTGGGTGACTATGATAAGACTAAAAATAAACATGCTTTAATTAATATTACTAAACTACATTTTATTAGAGTTGCCATCCCTAAAAAACCCCAATTTACTCATTGTTTAATTCAGCTCCAGCCATGGTAGGTAGAGAGCCTTTAGTCAACAAGATCAATAAGAAGGAAGTAAAAGTCGTAACAAGGTATTGCAGTTGAACCAGAGGAGGCTCAGCCCTATAAGTCTCTCTCAGTGGCTTCGTTTGCAGGTCTCCCGATGCCCGCAAGTCAGTTGCCACCTGGATCTCTCATTGTTTACCTCTGCAGCTGCAGCTGACTGTTATTGGAGTTAAAGGAAATCAACCTATAAAAAAATTTTTTAAAGTTCAACAAAATATATTGTTTCTAAAGTAAGTGATTGTGATAAATTATCTCTATATCGACCAAAACAATTACGATTATATTTATGCCATAGTCAAGCAGCCCTTCCCAATACTGTGCATCCCAGCAGCCATAAGATGAAGGGAAAGTGTGACAGAAAAAAGGAGAATGAGACCAGGACCAAGAAGAAGCTGGCAGAAGGCAGGATTGTTTTGGCTTTGGTGCTAGAGCTGCTGTCTTGGATGTTCATTGAGAGGATGTAATTATTTGGCCTTGAAGGACTACAATGGTCAGCCACCGCCTCCCACAGGAGGCTACATCATCACAAAAGACAAATGAAGGAGGACAGCAGAGAGACTGGTGTACAGCTAAGCACAAGACAAACCTAGAAGACTAAAAAAAATGGCTGTCATGGGAATAGATTTGCAACATGTGGTGTCTGACAAAAAGTGAACTGGACATAAAGTTGACTGAGATGAAATACATCCATCTTTGCCAGCCACAATTTGTGTGCATTGTGACGCAGTGGCTGTTGCTATGGATGTGTGTGCCTGCTGATGTAAAGCCCATATGGGACCACCTACTGTTGTACCCTTGAGAGATGTGTCTTGTATAATAATTCTATTATACCTCTTTCTTCTTTTATCTATCGCTCCCTCTCTTTCCCTGCAGGCTATAACTTCTGGCAAGACTCTAAGATATGTTTGAGGCTTGGTGAAAATGTGGAGCACTACCTTGGTAAACACGGCAAAAACGCAGATGCATTGTGGTGGTTCGCTTCAGGGCGCGGCGGGAAGTGGCCAGGTTCACTTCCTGACACCCCATAGCTGTCTGACCTCTGGCGTCCGCGCTGCATGTCCTCTTCATCAGCTATGCAGCAGGATGTCTGTTCCCTCCTGCTGACAGCCCAACCAAGGAGAACGGAGAGTGGCGGAGTCTCCGTGATGCTGACCTTACCCCAGCCCCACTGCCGAGACTCCAGGCTGTTACCCCATTCTGTTGGCGAACTTTTATCCTCCTCCTCAAAACCCAACTTCTTGCCAACAAAAGTAGAAAAAACCTGCAGGAGCAGTCAAACTTACTAGACAAGGGGGTTCTCTCTGTGTCTCCTCTCTTTCTTATTCTTGTTTTTTTTCTATTTGACAGATGCTCCAGCTTTAGTAGACAGCAGATATTGGAAGTGCCGTGTGAGCCAACAGCCAGCAGGTCTGTGTGATTTCTAATATAATTTCACGATTTGATCGCGAGCAGACATAAATGTTACATTTGTTGCTTTCTTATACTTTCTGTGAGAAAGATATTCCAGTGAAAATCCACTGAGAGGGCATTAAATGTCATCTAAATATAATTGAGGTGTGAGTTCTCCCGCTGGAAACATTGTAAGAATCTAAGCATTATATCCTTAAATATCATAATTTTTTTTCCCCAAAAGTCAAGAAGCAATGGTATCATGCACAAAAGAAGTGAGAGTGGAATCTAGAAGGTCACCATTCACTTCATATCAATCAACTGATGTCAGCTTTCATTTTAGGGCAACTGCAGGACTTATCCAAAGAGGCAAAGAGGAGCGGAAAGAGGCTGAGAGATTCTCACGTCTTCCTCAAAGGCACAAATGAGCAGAATTCTGTCTCATGTGATCCTGAGAGCCTATTTATTTCAGCTCCAAAATCAATTAATGCCCACATTATCCTCTGAATTCCACTATTCAGAGCAGCCAAATGACTGGGGTACCCTTGCATGAAACCAATTTTAACTCTTAATCCGAGATGCCTCCCAGAACCACCTACAGGTCTTCCTTCAGAACTGCAGTTTTCCTTTGGCAGCATCTTACATGTGTGCCTGTGAGCATGTGGTGCACATTTGTGTAAGTAGCTGTTTGCTGTGCTGAGAAGCTAAAAGCTAAAGTGCTTTGTTCAGCTACACAGTGAAATAGCTTTTAAACACAAAATGCAGAAAGTTCTGATACGAGGACAATATGTGACAATAAAGCATGCTACAGGCAGGAAGAGAAGAGGTGAAGGACATGAAGGAGAAAGAGATGGAGGAGGAGAGAATGAGGCAAAAGATCTTGTAAAAGGGCAAAATGTGACGTGTTTAATCTGACTGCAGTGAGTGCTTTGAAAAGAAACAGACTGAAATACTGAGCCCAATTGTCACATCCATCCACAGAGAGTGACATATTCTGCTTTTGAGACAATGAGAAAAGACACGAAGACAAGACAGTTTGGAAATTTCACCAAAGAGAATGGTCAGATCTCCAGCTCAGGCCAATTAGCTGGCAGAAACTCCGCCCGCCCAACTACTAATCAGCATGAAAGGATCACTCTTTGTCTGTCAGACCCAGGCCTTTATCTCCTTTTGCTACTTGGTGTACACAGCCTGTATAGCACACAAACACATACACACATTTAATTCTTTCATGAACCAGTTACATTCCTGCAACTTCCTTTTCTGTTCCTGTCATCTCTCTGTTCGCCTCTCAGCACACACACATCCAGGCAAAAAAACGCATATAAGAACACTGAATGCAAAGGCAAGCGCACATATAGCACCAGTCAAATCCTCACGTGAACTGCTATCATTTTATCTCCTCTCAGCTCCTGACATCTCACTGACAATGATGTGATTGTTAGTTCTGGAGGAGGGCTCCCTTTAATTGAAGTGGGTTTGAGTGCATGTGTGTGTGTAGCTATCTGTCCAAAGCATCGCCTGGCCATAGTCGGTATTGTTTGGCCTATCAGACAAGCTGTCAAGTGTTCTTCCCCTCTCTCTCCCCCTCTCCCTCTCCTGGCTCTCTGCCGCTTTGTGTTCATGTTACAATAACGGGAATGTAGGACTGTGAAGGTCACAGATGCCTGAAGTCAAACCAGCTTGCTGGCATGAATGTTTTGTCTCCTAACAGCAGACTCTAACACCAGACATGTATGTAACACTATCCATCCACATGAGATACAGCCAGTGACTACTCAACACCAGTAATAATCATGTTCAAGGTCATTTTTACCAAAGCGAAGCTATCAAATGCTGACGTGCGTCTGTGCAGTTGTATAGATTTTCACTTGCACATGTTTTCACCAAGCAAACTTTTCCTCAACTTTTTCGCCTCTATCTGCATACTCCCATCTGCCTTGTGTGCATTATCAGTCTCACATCTCTCCCCTCTAAAAGTTCGGCCCATTGAGAGGGGAGGCGCAGAATGCTCTTTGTGAAGGCTGCCTTCGCAGACGGTAGGGAATCGATCAGCCAGACGCTCCAATGGCCTGCTCCTTTGTGAGCCCAGTCTGGCTCTGTGCAGCTCTCCCCTGTTTATCTCCCTCATGTCTCTCGTTGGCTACATGCTCTTAATTAAACATGCCGCTTGGCTATTAATTGTCAACCAGATTCAATTTGTTCCCTGGGCACACTGTGAATGGGCCTCTCCTCACAGAACAAAGGTGTCCGAACAGCCATGTCAGAGTCACACAAAGGGCCGAAAGCATCACTTCTATCTCAAACACCGTGCAGGCAGCCACTGAATGAGGTGTTATCCAGGCAGGTTTCCAAGCAGGTGTTCATGAGAGGTTCTGAGAAAACTGTCATGTACATTGCCACACTTTTTTTCAATCAATGACATCAAGTCAGAAACCAGGTACTCCATCAGAGTTTAGGTACTACACCTTTTAAAACTGTCATAATGTTTTTATCTGTAAAAGTACCTATTCATTAAATACTCTAAATCTGCCTCGTTTTTAAATCTTGTTAGGTAGTTTTTTTTTTCCTCTTGCATGGGAATTCTTTTGACAAATTGTGGAAACAAATAAATAAATAACCCAATGACTGCTGAGATGAATCTGGGAGTAAGCAGCTGCCAAGGCATAATATAATTCATGGCCATGCATCAATGTTACTGGAGACTGCTCCAGCACCCAGCCAGAACCCACAGAGCCAAGTGCCAACACATCCATCCCCTTGCAATTCCCTCATCCGTCCCACCTCTCAGTCACTCCAACCATCACCCCAATCAATGTTCTCTTCCCAAAAGCCTGAAGCTTTGGGCCACAGCTGGTGCCAAGAAGGCCTGGCTGGGGCTATTGTGTCACTGCCTAAACCCCTCTACAATACAACGATAAACCTGCCCCTCTGTACCCCCTAACTCGCATACAGAGCAGATGCCGAGCCAAAAGCTGTTCATACACACTCACACAGAAACCTATATACTATTGTGTAGAAAACCTTTTGCAAACACTTTGTTGTGGAATTTTTAATGAGTAAGGCAAAGGTGCTGTAGCATATATAGAGAGGAGATCTTTTCCCCAGTGAGCTTCTGTGCTTGCCTTTTCCGCAATCCCAATATTTTGCTGCTGGTGGACTCACTGAGCAGTTGAGGAATTACTTATTTAAAAGATAAGGTTTCCTCTGTTGTCAGCAAAAACCGCATCTTGTCCATAACAGGAGAAAACCAATGCAGTGTGAAATCAAAGGTCACCCAGAGACAAATAGCACTAACAGGCAAGAGCAGGGGTGACAAACGCTCCCTCTCTGCGCTCTCCAAATTAATTAAGAGTGGAGATTTAACATGGCATCTCCAACACAAAGGAGAACAAGCGGCCTTGTTGTTGTTAAAGCATGACTTTTAAGAGAACAAACACAATTTCCCCTTTTCTCTGTTGTAATCAAAGCATGTTTACCCATGTCTCTCAAATAGCTGTTTCATTGAATGCTTTATGTTGCAGCTTTGAGAAGTCATTGATCTCAGCCTAGGCCCTAAGATGCCTCCGTTGAGTTTGCGTCAGCCTGCCTTCAGCCCAAGATCCTTGGGGCACACATTAAATGCTTTACCCCAGGCAGCATGCTAATCCACAGCATTTGCAGGTGTCTCTGTCTGGCCGTGACCACAAGATAAGCACAAGCCTGGAGGAGACAGCAGAGAGCAATAGACACAAAGTGCACATGCGAGTGTGTCTTTGCATCCAGTCCACAGTCATTCACCCAGCTGAGGAGATGGGCTGAAAACAGCAGGTCTGAGACCAAGCTTGGATAATGACACCTCATCAGGGAACAGCTAGCGAGAAAACATCTGCATCCCCTTATCTCAGCAATGGCTGTACAGTCGAAATGACACGCCGATCATTTACTGGATTACCCTACAGTAAGCTGCTTCCTGATGTTCTTTCACAGATCAGTGTAGTGGAAATGTTTATACAGAGCGAGCTGGGACGAGAACGTTTTCTCAGTGTCTTAGATAAGCATGAGAAGCCAGCCTCCTGGCCTCAGGCATGGATCGCAGTGCACTCACCTAGCATTGATCCCAGTCGCAATGTTCAGCCAACCAATTGTGGACCAGAAATTTTAATAAGCTGGAGTTTAATTAGTCCCAAAAAGGTAAAGTTAATAACATGTTTTATGGTATCACTACGCTATCAATTAACCCTCTATTTAAGTAATAATACATTATTTTAGAAAGTCTCTAAACAGAGACAGGAAAGTCCGGAAGAAATTTCAAGAAATGTTGAATGCTCGTTCTCATGTTGGGCTAATTCATTTTACAAGAAAATAGTTGACTCCACACAGAAAGCCTGTGAGAAATAAAAGTTTGCTTAATTAGATTTACAATAAATGGCAGTTACTACCTACGACATAATATCCTCAAAACATACTGCATTTACAAATGCTTCATTTATATTGCATTAAACAATGAGGGGTCTATGTCCTTGATGTTAGTGAAATATGGAATGGGGAGCTCATAGCACAAGTTAGAATACACCAATCACATGTAAGGTCATGTTCAGCTGTAGCTTTTGGCCTTTTAATGGTCATTTATTGTTCATCAAGTGCATGTGTGTACATGCTTGCAGGTTTCTATGTGAGTTTTATGTGTTCTCTCCCCCCAGCGGGGGGCAGCACCACCCTGGCCTCACTGCCTCCATCCACTCATCCATCCCACGTCTTGTCTAATTAAACATCGTTAACATTCATCCCAAGGTCTTATGCAGATGAGCACAGAGGGAATGTGGTGCACTGCGCATTAAGAAAACAACTTGGGGGTGGCAGAGAGGTGAGCTCAGGGATGAGATGGGGTTGTAACCGAATAGAGATGTGCCTGGATATCTCCGATCTGACCTCATTCATCAATTAATTACCACCATCAGTAGGAGGTGATGTGGAACCAAAGCTGAAATCACTGCACCGTGGCATCTCCACCACCAGTCTGTTGACTGTGTTTGTGTGGATATATGGGTATGAAAGACAGGAGCCTATTAAGCACAAATCCAGGTATGTTTAAGTGTGTCATTGTGTATGTGTACCTACGGTATGACCAGAAAGCAGACAGATAGACAAACTGACAGGCATCCAGCCAAGCACTGCCAACGGTGTCTCCTCAACAGAGCTGTGATCACAGCTCAGGCCTGTCATGCGGCTGTCACTCTATCACTCACAGTCACACACACACAACACCGTCACACCATACCACGCTGCAGCCGTGCTAACGCCTACTGTATGGACACATCTTAAAAGACACTCTTTGTTCCTTTGTACTGTCACTTGTAGGGCAAGTTAGCTTTAAAATTTAAAAAAGCAGACTGTTGCCCTTCTGCACATATGCAATGTACTAGATTAGAGCCAGTCAAGAAACCTGATGTGCAGAAAGACAAAACTTTTTTTTTTTAAATAGCTGAAAGTAATAGAGGTTTGTGACAGTTGTTTTTCTTCAAAGGCTATTTTTTCACAAAATGTGAAAATTTCGGCTTTTAAAATGCAACATAAAAGATACATTGGTAGCATTAGCTATACACATGTTTTGCAAAGATCTAAACTGAGGTATGTATAAGTACTTGCATTTGTCAAAGACAGAGACAAAATTTGTGCATTACCTTGGGCATGAATGGCAACTTACAGTGTTTTATCCAGCAGACTAAAATGGGTTTAAGAAGCTGTGGTAGTTGATACAGTCTGGGAGTGCCTGCCGGGGCAGTGGGACGGATGTGGCAGCAAGACTATGAGTTATGCACGTTGCACTTGGCCTTATATTTTTGTGGCCAAGCCTGTGGTCAGGCATGCGCGGCAGCACTTCCTAAGATCCTGTTTGTAACTGTCGGTGGAACAAAAACCCGAGGGAGGAGCTCGCTTAAACTCACTCACCTTCACCACCGGCCTCAGATTCATCTCTGGGCACAGCATGCATCTTACATGCACTTAAACACACATTAAGACAAGTACACTTCCAAAAATATATGTATATACTTGTCTACACACACTTGTCACACAAGCTGGTGCGTAGCACAGGGTCAGCATACCACATGTGGGCCTTTGCAAAAATAAATAGTCTTTCTCAAAGGACCAGTGTCAAATGCATGCATGGAAAAGCACAAAAAGTACTCTGCCCTGCATAAATATCTGATGCACAACAGCCAAGGTCTGTCCAAATCCTCTCCCTATTGGCGTCCACTTGAATCACCTTCAAGGATCAACAACTTTCATTTGGTGCTTTGCGTGTCTCTTCCATAAACATGCTATCCTACTTGAGCTCCACTCATTCTAAGTGATGAGCAAACTGTGGGATTAAACACTGCCATAGCTAAAGCTAAAAGCAGGGGGCGCTGTGTAGACAGTCAAGCACTGGCAGTGAGGGTGAGCAGGCGGGCTCAGGAAACGATGATGAAGTGCAGCATTAGTGCGGTGATTAACTCCTTTTCTCGCTCTTCCTCCTCTCGTTCAGTCCCATTTCCTCCCACTGCGGGACGGGAGGGGAGCCTCTGATCAGTGTGTGTGAGATTCCCTTGACACACCGTCCATCTGTGTGTATGAGCTGGCAAGCCAGCAGGCCTTCTTCACCAACATGCTGCTGAGATCCCATCTCAATGCCTCTCCATTACAAACCTTTCCTCTCAGGCTCTCTGAACAGCACTGAAACTTTGATGAGACAGCGTCCCATTTAAACATGACATGATATAAACATGTACAGAGGATAAGAGTATAAAAACAAGAACTTAGATCGATGTGCTATATAAACCAATTCAAATAAATTTTACATGGGACTGTAAACAACATTACCATCCTTGAATCATATATTACACACTTCTTTCTTCCTTCTGTGGTTTACAATATACAACTTGTGAAAGAGTTATGGAATATATGTGCAGGCGAGTGTAAGTTTGACGTTTCCCTTAAAAAAACATGGTGCTTCACTGTGCAGTGTCAAAACTCATGAATCCAATCATCAGTTGCAGGTATTTCTGATTTTACACCTCTTTGTAGCAGTAGCCAGCCTTCTACCAGGAGCACATAGAATCTGAAATATTTTTTCTCACTTTAGAGGTAAAGTTACTTGAAGGCAGAGCTCCCAAACAGAGGGTCTACAATTTCAATGGGATGGAAACCTGAAAATCCTGTTGTAAAATTTGACCTCCTTTTTAAAAAAGTTAAATAAAATAAAATGAATAAGGCTAGAATATATGGCAATGATTTGACTTGGAAAATATGCAGAGTTTTGATGACAGTTACTTACATGAATGCATACTTCTATTTGCCTGGTTCTAGTATTTGTTAAATAATTAAATAAATAATTAGAAAGAGGATCCACATTCTAAAACTCAGTGTACAAGTTTTTTTAAAATTTATTTTAACTTTCAAGTTTAAAAACATTTTCTGAATATGTGACAAAGAGGGGAAGAGACCAGTCTAGCTACTATTTATTGCTTTCATCACATCACATCTTTAAATGAATGCCAACCTGACTTTGTTCCACTGCCCACAAGTTATTTCTACTTATGGGCAGTGGTTATTTGTACTTATATTGTTCATAGCTAGAGTGCATACAAACACACATCTGTAAATCCTGCAAGACAAATGCAGTGACCAAGTTGCACTAACTGTTCCTTCTCCACAGCATTACTATACATGCACTGACAGCACAGACTGTACACAAATGATGGATGTAGTCACCCTGATGTCACCCATTGGTTTGTGAAGTTCTGTTCTGAAGCCCTGAGGATGATGGGTTTGTATTAGGCTGTGAACTTCCTTGCTGTACTTCTGCTGTAAAACTGGGCTTTTTACATGGAAGTCTATGGGGATTGACTCCTTTGGAGCCAGCCTTAAGTTGCCACTTGACAAACTGCAGATTTTTGGCTTCATGTAAACCAAAGAAAAATATTACAGCTTTGTTACAACTGCTATAGTCACTAGCTAAAGTTTTGTGGTAGGTTTTCTGTTCTTGGTAATAAAATAAATCTTAGACTTCAGCTTCCACACATCAGTGTTATTGACCCAAAGTATAACTGTCTGTGCACTTTTCCACACTTTCATACATTGTGTGATTTTGAGCCATAGCATAAAAACAGTGATTAAAAGATATAAAAGAGGCCATGGCTGCAAAAAAGAAATCACTTTGTGAGAGAAGTTCACAGTAAGCCATTAAAAAAAGACCAAAGAAATATAGGATCACCATTTCAGTATATGACTGTTGCAGTGACCTAAGTCTATCAACAAAGGCAAGAAATAACACAGTGATCAAAACCCACAGACAAATGCAAAGATAGAGCTAAAATATGCAAAATAAATATTTGAGATTCCAACAAAGAAGAAAATCTAGTTGAACTGGGGTAGCAGACGCCTTGTTTGTTTGAATGCATCATTCAGCTGTTATTATGACCACTCCAATGGGACACAGCACTGAAATACACAGCAGTGGAATTGAAGCTGTATGTTGTAGCCCATGATTTATAAGGTTTTGTCATTGTGCAATGTACATCAAACTCGATGTTGTAGACAAGTTTATTAGATCCAGTGTGGGTTGCAATAAACTTATGATTGCTAAAATCTTACAGTCCTGTAGGCGCCTTAAGGGGAGCTGTGGCAGGGATGCTATTTTTAGTGATTGGAATGCTGTATATAGGGCTGTATGTGGATCACAACTGCCCAAAACTTGCAGTTTTTCTTCTCTTTTCTTGAGAAATGATCTAAATATTCCTGGCCTAAAACAGATGGAAAATTGACAGACCTGTGCCTGTTCTTTGGAGTGTCCAGTGTTGGCCAGCCGGCCTATTGGAACAGTGTTTTGCCCTCCAGGGTCTCAGCGCAGTCACATGTCACAGAAAACTATGAATAGCCCTTTCCAAGGAGTGATCAGAGGGCCAGGTGGCTGTGGCAAATGACCTGCACTCAATGGTGCAGTAATAGTTTCACCTCTTCACCACAGAGGCTATTCTGTGATCACAAAGCCCCCACTCATATCAGCTTGCATCACCAGTCGGCAAGCAGGGAAGTCCTGCTTTTTTTCCCCCCTCACAGGTGCATAGAAAAAAACACATGGCCCAGCACTGGAAACCCAGCAAGGTGAAAACACCTGGAACAAGAGTTGAATTAATCCAATTCCTGTTATTGAAAAACATCTCTGGAAGCTGACTCATCCACTTGACAGCAACTATATAGTAGTGTATACATTTTTCCCATCTTTTTTAATACTACTGTATACTACTTACTATCTAGTTGTACCAGGTGCAGCATTCTCTTATACTGGAAACTATTTCTTGTCTGTATTACTCATAGTTGATACAGTTTGTAGCATCCCTCTTGCATTCTTCAGCCCACTCCACAGGTACTGGGAGTGCCTTTGAACACAAGACAGAGGTCAAAATTTCACTCAGGCACAGTGTTCTGGGAAGCGAATGAGGGTATTGAACAGTTCTTGTACTCAAAGGCTCTTGCCTTTCATATGCAGATTGAAAATGATACCCTGTGAACAGCAAACAATTTACACATTTTAGCTAATCATTCAATCAACAATTTGGAACAAATCTTTGCCAAAACAATATTGCTTCTTGTTTTTTCAACAGAGAATAAAACTTTGCATTAATTCAAGACTTCTGTTGCTGCAATAAAGGATAAAACCCATGGAAAAGAGGCCCTCTTTCAGATAAACTGGCAATCAGCATTAATCAAAACAGTATTTACAATGTTTCGAAGATTTTGCAGAGTTTCACGTGTTATAACAACCGTTAAGTGTCTTTCTGTAAAGGTGATTCTTACATCACGTTGTATATCTCCTGTTGTCTCTATTTCTCTTCTGTACCCTTATAAATTATCAACAATTGCATGCCAAGGCTTCTCTTTTTTCCAAGAGTAGAAATTACAGCTGTCTCCTCTTCTCTCTCTCATCCTGGCATCGCTCATCTATTATTCAGTTTTTAATTTGGCTATTTGAGGTTTGTTCCCTCGTTTGGCGACAAGTAAGCCTCTGCTAAACAGGCACCTTATCCATTACACTAAATCTAGCACACAGCAGACAGCATTCTGGAATTGACCATTAGAGGGGTTATTGATATAACCACCATTCTCCCTCATCATTATCCCTCTAATTTATCCGTAATTGTATAGCAGCTTTTTGGAGTTGTTCTCACCTTGAATGCAAAGAGAAAGCATCTTCACTTTGTGAAACATATCCATGTTTGGGTAGTTTATAAAAAAAAAAAAAAAACAACAAAAAAACCCCCCAAAAACTATCCATTAAATTATGGAGAGGGCGCATTCACTCTAGGCAAAGCCAGGTCTCGATTGTGGCCATTTTGTTCAAGAGCTTTTGTATTTGTGATAAAAGTTTCCAAATTGCAGTCGGCTTTTAGCAAGGGTACCATCACACTTCTGGTCATCGTTACAGAGAGATAGGCCTCTCTGACTGATCTTCAGACTCCTATAATCATATGCAATTGTGGTAAAGTGAAAAGAAAGACACGGCTCTTTACTGGGATCTATGGTTCATTGTATCTTGTGTGTCACACGAGCCAAGGATCAATAGCACTCAATAGTCTATTAATAGGCAAGTCTTGGCTCTGTTCAGAGTGTAGCACCAGCCTGTCCACTAGACCAGGCCATGAAAAGAGGAGGGTGCAACAGAAACCAATCCTTGCTCTTCTGTTAACAGTGAAAGCCTCTTAATCATCTCAGTTTCCCATTGACTTACTGCTTCTCTCCCTCTTACCAAAGGTCCATCTTAGGGGGATAGTTAACCGACCCCCACATCCCTTCCTTGCCACAAGGAAAATGACTCTATCTATTAAGGAGTTTGGAAGTGAGGTCAAGGAGGTTTTCCTCAATTAAACTGCAACACTTTTGTTTGGATAATTCTCTCTCCATATATAAAAGTATATATATGTATATACTTGTGAAGAACACTAGACTATTACGTCTTAAACTGACTTGCAATTACAATTAACACTTAAGTTTTTTTTATAACAATAACCCTTTTCCACATTCAGCTCTGATGATAATAAGCTGCCCTCTAACAGAAGTGATTACTGAAAAGCACTTGGACAAGTACAAGAACCTCTTCATTTTAAGTATAAGTGATCCGCCTAATAGACCGTAGTAGTTATCTGATAGAGACACCAAAATCAGACTCCAAGTCGCTCACTCATGCAGGCAATCAAAGGACACCTGAGTAATATAAAACAAATATTGATATTGATCTGCAGTCTTTAATTTCCTCCCACCTCTAATAATGCTGAAAACCAAATAGAGCTTCGGGCC
The DNA here is from genome assembly GCA_015108495.1 of Heterochromis multidens. Classification (NCBI taxonomy): domain Eukaryota; kingdom Metazoa; phylum Chordata; class Actinopteri; order Cichliformes; family Cichlidae; genus Heterochromis; species Heterochromis multidens. The sequence goes on from VUQS01073923.1 coordinate 138,905, forward strand.
TTCCACTGTTTACTATCTCGCACAGATTGTGGCATCAATTCTGGTCGAGGAAGATTTATTGATGAATTCCTTTGTGTTTGTTTAAGCCTGTTATTTTGTCGAGAGCCATGATTAAATGCTGCACTTATAGTTTAAAAAAGCGTTTGTTATTTCCATCATTTACTTGACAGAAGGTAATGAATACACTGTATAGTGGCCCACGTCTGACTTTATGCCTACTTCGGTATGCAATACTTGATAAGAAGAACATAAGAGAAGAAGTCATTCAGTAGGATGGTCTGATATTCTTCTTTACTCTGGTTCTACCCCCACCTCGGGCATAGCCAGTAGGGAATGTAACTAGGAAAGGGAGGTGGTCAGCATCACATGATCTCCCCTTGGTAGTTGAGTACCGCCCCCCTTTTGGGAGATGGGGGCTGTCACATTCGTCTTTGTCATGGCGCGGCATGCCACCCATTCATCAGTCCTGCCAGCAATGGCATCCCTTTCCTCTGTGTGCCCGGAGACTGGGCACGTCTGGGCCTGACTGCATCCCAGATACACACAGAGAGCAACACACAGACACTCTGATGGATTCATTTATTAGGCCTTTCATTACCCAGGGGGGCAATGGTGAATCGCAATGCACTGAATGCCACAGCATTGCACAGCTATGCTGTTGCCCTCTAGGCCTACTGCTATCACGGACAGGCTTTCAGAGGACAGAATAATGTTCCAAAAAGTCCCTTATTTGACACTGGAAGCCATTTTGGATTACCAAATTAATTAAGTTATTCTACATATAAAAAATAGCCACGAAAGTAAACTTGTTCATGGTTCTCGGTATCTGCACTGCAACAAATTTTAAAGAATGTGATCTTACCCATCGTCTTTGCTATAGACAGAATGTAAATTTACTTTCATTTTTTGAACAAAATGTAAAGCAGGTGCACACTCCTTTTGTTTTACTGTGTGGCTAAGTCTGCACAGTTCATATGGCTTTATGAACCTTGTTTTAAAAAGCCAACTCTGAATCAGTTCTTCTGTACGTGACAGCCTGCAGATTCCAGAGCAATCAGGGAGAAACCAACCACCAAGTAGATGTGTGAGGATAGAGTTCAATACTGCCTGCAAAACTTAGTATTATTGATTGCACAGGATGGTAAATTCAATATAGTCTAAAGAAGTTAGAATTGTGGATCTACAAGCCAAGCAATTCAATAGTGTTCATCTCATGCAATGGTGAGGATCTGGGCACTGTCTGATTCAATCCCAGAAGCTGTGGAGAAGCCTAGCAGGGATGGAAGAGCCAACAAATGCAATACACTGCAGCTTCAGAGAGGATCTTAGGAGTCAACAAATTTAATAGAGCCACTTTATCCCCTCATATGTTCGTGCAACTAGATTTAGAGTGTGGAGGTTCCCCCTGTGAAGCTCCTAGGAGCTGGGGGGTTTATTCTAAATAAACTGTTGTCTTTACTGCATCTTTCTCCAAGTCCAAGCCAAGCCCTGGTTTAATTACAACAAATCCACCGCATTTGTTCACCATGTTTGCCAGTAATAAGGAATACTAAAAAAAATTGCTCAAAGCAACTGCTGTCAACAATAATGGCAGAGGGGACACATCTCTGCCTTCCTGTAAAATATTTTATGTTTTACTCTGGGTGTAAACACTAAAATCCTTGTCTCTGATTCTACTCAGAGGGAGAAGAGGCAGATGGGAAAAACTGTCACAATGATAAAGAGGTTTTCATCTGATGAGAGAGATGCTCATTTGAGAACCGCAGTTGAAATTCAAAATCATCTAATCCTGCGAGACCATGTACGGCTCAGACACAGGCACAATAGCGACAAGCCTCTCATCTCACCCCGGACATTTACAATCAAGGCCAAATTAAGTGTGGCATAAATTAGCCACAGATAACATAAACTAGCGCACAGGGGATGGAGGAAGGATATGATGTACACCACTCAAGAGGATATGATACATTTCTTTTCAATTAAGAGTTTGAACAATGTCAAATCCTAGCTTTAAAATTGCCGGTAATAAAAGAACTCATTTGAATTTTTGCTCCATTCTCTCAAGATATTAGGATGAGGAATGACTCTTTTAAAATGAGGAGAAGAAACGGAACAAGATAAGCATTTCTAATTGCTGCCATGTTTGTTTCCTAATATGTGACCCATGACACTAAAATTATGCAGTTTGAAAATAAACACAAAAAAAAAAAAAGATTCTGGAGAGGCATTAAAGTGTGTTCTAGGAGGATGCCTAGACGTGCTAGGAATGCTCAAATACAAATTTAGCTTTGAGGAACCCTGAATAACACAGGCGCTGGTTGTAATCCCAACACTATGCTGCACTGTCAAGCAGCTAATAAAAATAGGCTGCTGGCAGATCAAGTCTGTGATTCAAATACATTCAAAGCCTTTCTTAACTGAACTGCAAAAAATCCCATTCTAGCTCATTTTCAGACTTTTTTCCTTTTCTTTTTCACTCTCCCTTCCTGCTTTCTTATTGTTCTCTATGTCTCTCTCTCCTCTCTCACGCCATCTCCCTGTCTCCCCTCTCACAGTATCATTGCTAAATCTATTTGGAGCCGCCGCTGGGAGCAATTGAGCAGAAATGGGTTTGTGCACATCTTGAAAACTGTGTCTGTCATAAAAACACAAAGGTTCAGCACAAAGAACTGGTTAAATATCCATGCGTCTGGCCACTGGTAGCCTGCAGGTGTCCTCAGCTAGGGCAACTGTTGACTTGGAACAACATCAGCAGCATACCCACTGTATTGTAAGTTTGCCTTAGAAATGTGTATACAACAAAAATCAATTCTCTGTCTGTCTGGGACTCGTAGGTGTGCTACACAGGCTATTACACAACTTGACCATAAAGAACACAAGTTTGGATGACCAGCATGTACAAATAAACTGCTATTACAATAACAATACCTCAGAACCAACTGCAGTACAGCTGTGCCTAGAGAGACATCACACTCCTTTTGATGAATCAAGTCGTGGGGATGGCACCATGCGACAGTGCCACTTCCATTTGTCGGAGTGAGATAATATGACTTCAACTAAAGCCTTCTGAACCTCAAAGAGCACGTTCATCTCCATGACTTTGAATTCATTACCCATCAAAGATAAGTCTCCTTTTCACACACGGAGCTCTATTTGTCAGTGTCACCACACAAAGGAGAGGGGCAACTTATTCATGCCAAACATGCCTCCAGTTTCAACTTTTGGTCGCCCCTTTGAGCACTGTTTTTTAATTAAAAGAGGTTCCCTTTCTTCTCTTTTTTTTCTTAGCACGAATGTCTCTTTGATACCACTTTCCTCAGCTTGAAGTAGTCACGATAACATATCTTTCAATTAGAGTTTTATTGTGACTACCATCTGGTTGCCATTCAACCCTTCTTTCCTCCTCAAGCCACTGCGTACCTGCAATGAGGAAAAGTGACACATGGGTCTGCATAGAAACAGCTCTGATTTTCACCCATCACACACTGGCAGGAGAGGGAGACCAATGGCTTTTATCTGCAAGCTGAGGGAACACGCACCGCCTGGAGAGAAGCTGTGTGGTGGCGATGCATGGCGGAGGGGGGCCGCTGATGAGTGGAACGCAATGTGAGGTGACGGTGCTGACCCAACTCCCTTCATCCCATACCTCGGCTGCTGCTCTCTTCACATTGACAGGCGGGTAGATTGAGGGCTAAGATTAGCAGCCACTTTCTCACAGAAGGCCAGGGAGATACAGTATTGAGAATGAATGGGCACATCATGTTGTCAATGTTGTAACCTTGGCAACAGACAGGGTACTATTTTAGTCCCCCCACTGGCCACCGGGATGGCTGGTAAGACGACGAGCTGAACCGCTAATGGCCAGGATTACACACACACACACACACACACACACACACACGTATGTACAAAACAGGCTTACATGCAGTAACTAAAAATCATGTTACATATCTTATCAGGCCTCTGATATAAATGTCTGCATACTTTTACATTTCGGGGATCTCAGCAAATATGACTAGACACAAGTAAAATGACAATGGCAATTCAGTCCTGAGCACACAAAGTGAAATCCATTCATGAACATCTCATTCACATAATTGCAGCCTAGCCTCATGTCTACACATGCAGCAGCCTCTGTATCAGTTGCTATCAGCCATGGTAACAAGTCCATTAATGGCTCACGTCTATTTCTAAGCAACCAAACTGCAACATTAAGGCATAGCAAAGCAAATAAACACAACACAAAGCTTGCAATGGCTGTCAATCTGCTGTTCATCTTACTGTTAACTTCTGGAAATTATCCATTTAATTTGTGTTCTCCACTTTGAACATGGATAGGATCTAATGCCCAATAATGATTAAGTATTTACAAATACTGACATCGGTATTTGTGGTGAGGTGAGGAAAGGAATTATTTATCCTATGCAAAAAAGTTTCTTCCTTGTGCAAACAAGTTGTAAATGCAAGATAAAAAAAAATATCACCTTATGGGACTTCAGTGGCTCTATATATTTTGGATGTCAAACTAACTTGCTTTCAAATAATTTTCTATTACTGACTCACTCCCACTATAATTAGGCCTGAACAACCTAAACATGGTAAGGGTCTAAAGGCTCTTCTCATCAGGGGCAAACTGGCACAATCATCTGTCTGAAATCATTTGTTTGTGTTGTATGAAATAATTCCTCATTTGCTTTTATCCCCTGTGATTATTTTGCAACCGGAGTGAAGTCAAAGCGCTGTATTAAAATCTAATCTTCAAACACAAACCTGGCTTCTACTGATCAGCCATGGGCTATTCATCACTGCCATTACCTCACCACACATTTTTATCCCTTCCTCCTCTACTGCTGCTGGCCAAATCTCCTCCCTCTTTCTCCATCTGACTGACCTCACCTCTCCCTCCATCCTGAGTCCCTCTTTTGATTTACAGCCTCCTGTTCAGCCCATTCCTTGTTCTTTTCCTTGCCCCTTTCCTTGGTTCATTCATTATTTCCTTCCACCCAGTCTCACTTTTTTTCCATCTCCATCCGAGAATGCATTCATCCAGTTCTCGTCTTTTTTCCATTAACTCTTCGCCATTATAATTCTACTGAATACAGTGTTGCAGCAGCCTTGAAGATTCTCATTTACAGTCTTTGGAAAGCTGATGCACCAGAACAGAGTATTTGTAGGTAAAGGGGTCATAGGAAATTGATTTCCACCGGATATATGATTTACGCAAAAACAAAAGCACTCAGTTGTCAGTTCATTAGGCACACCTGTCCCTAAATAAGTCCTACTTAAATGAAGGTCATCATGTTCAGCTTTGTGTTTTAATATACAAATATGCTGATTAGACTGTATGAAGGTCGGGTGTATAGAATTTTTTGAAGCTGCAGTTTGTGATGCTATTGTATTATGTTACACAGAAAGCATGATGATTATTATTATTATTTTGTCCACCCCATTTACACATATATAACATTATAACATTCATGAGGGTCTGGATTTATTGAAATGCAACTTTGTTACAGTGACAACTTTTCAGAGATGTATAACCACCCATTACAGTATATCTCCATATAAAATTTTGGCAACATGGAAACGTGCACATATTGCTTTTAAATATACTTACTAACTGCTGCTTTAAACATACAGCTGTACACTGAGACAGCTTGGTTTTATAAGAATACCTTTCTCTGCTGCTTTCATGTACTTTGTTCTTCTAATTTTGCCTGGTCGCTGTGTACACCCCTCAGTAGGGGGTCTCACTTTTTGCCTTTTTGAAAAATTAAAAATAGCATCACTCCAGGGCAGTTTAGCCGCAAGTGTTTTTCCTTTACTTTTTGTCGGCAACTGGAAATGCTCAGAAACTGGCTGACTGCTGAATCTGGAGGATTAGGGAGACGGCTCTTTGATCAGGGCTGGTTGAGCTCTGGGATCTCTTCTTCTCTCTTTCTCTCCCATATTGCTCTCTGTTTCCACCCTATCCTTCTCGTTCCTTTTCTACCAGTTCTACCCCTCCCTGTTTTCTCTTCTCCTCCGCCCACATTGCATGTAAGCTGCGGGTGCTTTGGCCATGCCTGCTGGCACCCCAGAGCTCCCAGACAGGAGGTGGCAGTGTTACACAGTTGAGACAAATGGGTGTACTGAGGATGGCATCACAGGAGAGTAAGCACTTGTGAGAGGGAAGGAGGGAATAAGGACAGCATATGAACTACACGCTTCTGTACAGATGACATGGGGAATAAGTAATCCCTGGCCCCTTCTGGTCTGACTCAGCAGTCATTTCTCTGTCTCCCCCACTGGAGATAAGTTTAATGGAATTGCAGCATTAGAAATACTGCATAGCCACAGCTGGGTAAAACTTACAATACACCTTTTTCTGTTATAACAGACTTGTTTGCTTTTTCTGCCTATCGAGAGGCATGTGTTGTAGGCAGCTGCCCTTCTTCACATATACTTTAGCAAAGTGTGGGAGGGGTTCTGAGCATAGCAGAGGTGGCTGCTGGGACAAGATGTGGGCAGAAATTCCTTTATCAAACTGGCTTTTGATTTATCTACTGGATGAGGAGAGGGGATTACTATCCAATGCTATGTAATCGCAGAGAGCTGAGGAGTCATGAGCAGTTACACAGACAGCAGCACATCTGTGTGTCGATGAAATATTCAGGAGTAAGACAGCTCTCCAGAGGAGAGCAAGCTGCAACTCCTCCACACCTCCTCTACCAACGTTAATGATTTATCAATAACTCTACCCTCCTGCAGACTGCCTAGGATGTTGGGCGCACCTCATTAAAAACACCTGCCCAACATGGGGAGGGACCTGACATCAAAAATAGATCTATACAAAATATGGGAGAGCACAGGAGTGGGCAGGTCTTGCCCAAGCAACAGCTTTACCACCGGAGATAGAGAGGTTTAGCAGCCCCCAGCACCTGACCGCCCACTACCCCAATCCAACCACAAATACAGCCTAAAGTGATGTAGGAGTTGCATCCACTGCACATAGTACATTTCCAGAGCTTCCATCTGTACAGCATACTACATACAGTTCTTTGAGGTTTTGAGTCAGAAATGGCCAGAGAGATGGCAAACCTTGATAAGGCAAAGAAGAGCTTACACATACCCACGTCTAATAACTCCACCATGCCTCTGTGAAAGTTGTGTTTTACCATGAAAAGGTGTTATTTAAATAAACCATGTTGGCACCTGCTTGTAGAAATATTTAGTTTAGAGGTTTTATTCCCAGAAAATAAGCAATCATTTGCTCAACTGGACCACGGCACAGTGATTACACCAATATCTCAGGTAATGGTCCAAAAGTCTTTCCACTGTCGGTTGCAAAGCTAAGCTGTAACTGTACAGTAAAAATAACTCCCCTACAATTTAGAGGAACATCCATTTTGAAAAGGAGATCGCTGTAGGGGCAGAACAGTGTCCAAGGGAGGTGATGGGAAAGAGGGGATAGGTGGTTTACTATGAGTGTGAATGTTGTAACTATAAAAGCAGTGGCTTGATTCATAGGGAGAACAAAGGGAGGGCCAGGCACAAAAAGTTCATAACCATAGAGGAAGCCTATTAACCTTGGCTGGTACTTTAAATGTCATTATTTTTAGCTGACACAACAAAAAGGCCTGCGAGAGCTGTTCTCTTAGCGATGCGCCATGTAAATCACTTTCGCAAAAAGGAAATTACTTCCCGGGGCCCAATGTTATTAATCTAAATTCTCTGGTAAGTCAAATTGTTGCACATAATAAATATGGAGCAGCTCGTGATGCTTATCTGCTGTGACATCCCATTCTCGCCAAAACATTTTTTTCCTCATTTTCTCTTTATTCATGTCTCGATGGCGTTCTTGAAAGAGACAGCTCTACTAAACAGCACTAACACTGGAGGAGTAGGATGGGTGGGGAGGGGACAGGGCTGGGAAGACACTCTGTCTCTCGCTCATAGTCATCTTCCTATCCTTTGCTTATATGATGCCTGTCTTGGCTGGCTTCTCTCTCTTGCATGTCTTCATCTATTCCCTGTCTCGGACTGTCTGGCTTGATGACACACACACACACGGACACACACTCACACACACACACACACACACACACACACACACACACACACACAAACATTTGAGCTCCTCTACCCTCTAGTTGGCAGCTGCAGATCTGGTTGCCAATATAGAGCGGACCAGATAACTCACTACGCTGTCATATTAGAATAAGCAGCCTTGACAGAGGGATCATTTGCATGCACCCCATCACCAAATACCAAGTCGTCTCCTGTTTTGCACAGAGGCCATACTGTCTGCTGTAGACAGTCAGACACAGAGGAAGGCTGAGTAAAGGGGGGGAAAAGGTGAGCGAGAGGTAGGGAGAAGAAAAGCAAGACACAGAGAGAACATAAATTTTGAACACATGCATACAAACACTGGACACTGCTGGAAAATCAAAAAATGTCTGTACAAAATAGTGTAACCGCCCCTTGTGATATTGTCTTTACATGGTAAAACTGTTGCTCTTCCATGGTGATTCACATAGCTCTGGGACTGGCAGGATTAAGAGTGGGGGTCCTTTGGGCTGACTCAATTATGTCTATGTGTGTGTACATACATGAGTGTGTGTGCGCACAAGTGTATCCTGATTATGCAGGTATAATTGTGGAGAGGTGGAGAAACCAGAGCCTCAAGGTCAGGGTGGTGTGGCTCATCAGCTCTAGCCTCTATCACTTTAATTAACTCCTCCGAGGGGCTTAGGAAAAGGCTCTTGTTAAAAATTCACCACAATGGAGCCGGCAACCATTGTATGAGAGGGAAGGGCAACATCCAGGTTTCTAAAAATAACTCAGCACATGACTACTAAGATGGGCCATTATGTAATTTCACTAGCTAGGAAACTAGACCAAATTAAGTCCATGTTAACTTTTGTAAAATAAGACAAGGAAAAACAGCAGAAAATACTGCTCTTTAAATTGTGCTCAATTCCTGTAGTTCTATATAAAAAAAATAGAGGACAGGGCTGTGCTAGATTCATACACTTAGAGATGCAGAAACAGACGCAGGCTACATCACGTTAAGCCCAACAGTGTGTAGAGGTCTACAGTAGTGTGACATGAAGCGTACTACTACCTCAGCACAGCTCTCACAGGGCCCTCATCCTGCAGAGAGGGATGGAGCAACAGGAGAAGTGATATGAAAAGCATCTCTGCATACAACCATGTTTAAATGTCTACAACATAGGTTGTGGGGGTTACAGAGTTGTAGCAGAAATTATGTTTGTTGTCTGTAATTAAATTAAGATTTCAACCTTCCCTTTGCCTTGTTATATAGGAGCATTGGGGTCTTACAAGCCATCATCATCATCTGCCAAAGATAGAGTGGCACAAGTAATTACAAATACAAAGCCTGTATTAGTATAATTTCTCAATGGTTTGAAATGTGAGGAAGAACGCTGCTCAGGTTGCAAGGCTGGAGTGATATATCAGTTTAATGCCAATACGTCAATAATATGCTACAAAATCCTGTACTTAAGCTTAGAGCTTCAAGTCTGCAGAGAATAGCATTAAGTTAGTAAAGTCTAAAGAATAAAATTTACAAACATTCAAAATTACAAACACAAAAAAGTTAACACTGTAATGGCAAATGGACAATCTAATGGAAAGATGCAAAGATGTCAGGAAACAACCAAAACTGTTCTTTTATGAGGCTATCATGGGACACTTTTCGCAATGAGACATGTTGCAGAGGGTGGTTAAGGACAGATCTGTATCATGTTGTTTGTGGATCAATTTGAGAACTTTAATTAGCCAGGGGGTAAGGGCATGCAGTGCAGCAGGCCCAGGTAAAGCTCATCAGAGAGCAGGTTTACAGGTGCCTTCGGCCCTAATCTCTCCGCCCATCTTGCTGAAATTAAAGCGGCAAATGGGAAATTGATTTCTAGCCCCCCTGTCCATGGCAATATCTCCTTTTGTCTTAAGGACATAAGGTAGGTTTGCACTTGCCTAACCTGTTCTTTAAAACGTTCATTATTGAAACGATGGGCTGTGCTGGCAGAGGGCCAGGGCAACCATGAAGAGGATGAAGTGCAGAAGAGCCCTCTAAGCTGCTGGCTTTTTCATAGCAACAGGTTGTTCATACAACGATCCTCAATACAAGCTGAGTGGAGACAACAGCTTTGACCTTTTTGCTCAACCTCCAACCTGAGCTGCTGCTGACATGGCACCTACCGCAAGATTGAGGAGATTAAACCACTTTAAGAGAGCTGGGCTCAACTCTTCAAAGAGAAACTCTCAATATCATCCAGATGATCAAGTTAAATCAAATATGTTAGTTCTAAGTTAAAGGAAAAGGCCCCACGGGTTTTCCAACTTGAAGGAGCACAAAGTGCTGCAACTACAATCTATGGAAAAAGCAGAACAACTACAGAAAACAGGAGTGATTCAGCAGAATCTTTGAAACGATGGGATGGCAAAGCCGTGGCTACTGATATCACATAGAATCAAATGGAGTCTAATTCATTTCCCTCCCTGCATGTCACTTTCCTCAGATCGCAGTTTCTGTTGTGCCGTGTTGATGTTTTCCACTTTATGGCAGGATGCTATTTGTCATTCTAATGAACTTCTCTGTGGGAAAAAAAATCCCAGGGAACATTTCTCAAGATGTCAGGGAGCAGAGAATGTAAAGTGTGCAACACAGTTAATTCAAGTGGGCCTGCCCTGCAGGCAAGAGGCTTGCCTGTGTATCAGTTCTTAACAGGGACAATTCATGCCAAATTAAGGGAGTAAGAGAATATACAGGAATAAGTCCAGAATGTTGTGAAGTCCCTGTTCCCCTCATTTGGGAAAATCTGAAAGACATCACTGAGAGGGAAACTGCTGTCATTGGTTTATCTGAAGCTCCTACCACAGAAATAATGGCCTAATATACATTGTGTACATTTATGTTTTATGTAGCATGGGACAATATCATGGTCCCTCAGCCCAGTTATTCAAAAGCTAAGAAAACCCAAAGTGCCCATGGCTAATGTTGCTGTGAGAGCATTACAGAGTCTGGTCTGCACTGTATAAAGGAAGAAGGAACTAGCTGGGCTGTTGTGCGCACGTGATAAATCTGCTGGTACGCCAGGGCTCTTTTCTCATTTGTTAGGCAGCCATGTGTGAAAATGTTAATGAAGGCCCATATAATCTAGGAAATTCTCACCATTAGAATTTCCTTCACGTAGCCAGGCTTTCTGCTTACACACTGACTATTGTGCGCATCAATCCTTCCACTGTCGTACTAATAATAGACCTAATTGCCTCAGTCAGCCCACTAGCTTTCTCTGCCCCTCTATGCATCTCAAAAAGGAGTAGAGGACTGTCTTATGACAAGCTCCTGCCACAGAACAAGGAGTAAATCAGGATATATATAACTACCAGACATAAATACCAGTGGCACTCTGCATGGTGTCCATCATCTACCTAGACTCCATCAACTTATCTCATGAAATATTAAGCATCCAGATGCCAAAATATTTGCCAGGGCTCAGCCAGACCGTGCAGCGCTTTTTTCTCTGTATCTCATCCATTATAAATAGAATGGAATAAAACTAGGCCTTGTGACATGATGTCTCCTCCGACCTCAAAGACCTACCCTATTTGCAGTGGTTGTTTTGTTGGGGAGAAGTCTTTGTGAGAGCTAAACAATATTTTGCTTGAGAATATTTGGCTATTATTCCATTTTACCCTGTCCTTGTACGTATATTGTGAAAAAAATGTAGATCCTCTTTGAATTTCCTGCTTGAATTAGCATTCAATGAATCTGAGTGCCTTTTTTCCTTCTTCGCTCAGAGAGGCAGAATTGCGTAATTACTCTAAAAGGAAAGGCAGAGGTGGAGGTTTGGCAGTCTTAATCTCTCAGAGTAGAGCCTCTTTAAGGGAGTGGTGACTGCAGGGCCAAAGCATCCATAAACCTGCAGGCAACAGCTATCGCATCAGAGCATGTTGGTCCTGCACTACAGCACCACAGAAAACACGGGCAAAAACAATAAATCTACCCAGAATTTCCAAAGCCGGGGTCAGAATAGAAAGCAAAAAACTTGACAGTTAATTTTAAAACCATCTGCAGAAGATTAACATTTAGAAGATGGCCTGCAATGTAACAGTCTTGAGGGGAAGGTGCATTTGAAAAGCTGCTCTCAGGACAAAAGATAAAAAAAAATCTCCTGAAAAATGTAAAGACGAGAATAAGCTAAGGTCACTTCATTTGTAACCACGAACAGCTGATATAGCAAAAATAAACACCAATTACAGTATATTAAACCATAACTCTGTTAAATAGACCCAATGTTTTGTGTCTCTTGTATATTATGAATATTTGAATAAAAACATTAACAATGGATCATGTGGTAAGGTTTGCTATTTTATGGCTATTTTTTATTACAGGCTTTACTATCAATTTCTTATTATAACATTCCCATTAAATCTGTTGTTGTACTGTGTTTTGAGTACTTAAAGTACAGTTAGAAATTCTTCTCATTCTGTACTATTGGCTCTAAGGTAAGCCTTTTTAAGATGTTTAAAATGATTTTACACAATTTATTTCTTTATTTAAAAAAAGAATGATAATAATCATCATCTCATATGCCACTGGCCACATACAGTATATTCAAAGTGAACCCATTTTTTAAACATATATGCTTGTATGGAATTCAAAATGCTGCCATAAGTGTTTAAAGGAGCAACATAAACATGTAGGCCATCAACAGTATCACTCAAGAAACAAAAAAGGACATCAGCATAATGAAGCCACCTGAAAAATTTCTTTCTACAATGCCATGTGGTTAAATATGTATAATAATATATATTATATATATTATATTATTATTATAAATATATAATAATAAACAGTTTTTCATAAAAGCTGAAATACTATACACAGTCCAAACATAAGCACTAAATAAAATTAACAGAAAATGACAAGTTTCATTCCATGTTTATAAAGCAATGTTCTTAACTAATAACTGCTTATTCACAAGGTTCGTGGGGGGCTGGAGTCTGTCCCAGCTGACACCGGGGGCTGGGTACACCCTGGACAGGTCGCTAGTCCCTCACAGGATTATCAGAGAGAGACAGGCAAACATTCATGCTCAGTTTCACACTTATTTAGAATCACCAAATAACCAAACATGCATGTCTTGGGATTGTGGAAGGAAACCCACACAGGCACAGGGAGAAAATGCAGAAATATAATGACTGATTTCAACATCATTAAGGATAAGATTTGCTAAAAATATCTAGGGTTTTTATAAAATTATTCACCCTGAAAATGCTCTTCGTATTTTGGATATATATTTTTACAACCAACCACAAATTCAGCATGTTAAAGGCTGACTTTACGCATCAACAACACAACCAGGCAGATAAGTTTTATTCTTCCTTTATTTTATCTGTTTGAATGGTCATCCTATTTTAGACTGATCTACTTTACTCCAGTTATCACTGAAGTCATAAGTTTAGTTTTTATTTTGAAATTTATCTTATTCAAAACTTAGAGGCATTAAAATTTTATTTTCAATCATTTCAATGAGGGTGATCTGTTCCCGAATACAAATCAACTGACCTCTGGTATTTAAAGAAGCAAATATTTTGGTTTACAGATTTGAAGAAAGTACTTGTGGGATGTAAATTGTGTCTTTTTGCTAAAAAATGTTGTATTTCATCTAGTTCAGCATCAAACAGTGTGCAGGACCTTTTCTTATCTTTTGATCCCCAGCCAAACACAACAGTCGCATCCAAATTGCTTTGCTGCTTTGAATGTTTGGAACGTTTGCCTGTACACACCCACCCCCACACACACACACACACACACACACGCACGCACGCACACACACGCACACACACACACACACAAACACACACACACACACACACACTTGAATACCCTCTAGGCTCATTTTGAATTTTTATAAAGGAGACGCCCACTGCAGCCACAGATAGATGAGCAGGTGTGCTAACCCCGGGGTCCGGAAGCCTTCCAATTAAGACACATAGAACCAAAAACATTCCTCCACACTGACCTCGCCAGCAAACATTCACTTCAACGAAAACACGCTCGCTGCCTGCTTCTCTGAGCTGTCCCTCCTGCTGCTCCACCCAGCATAGTTTTAAATCTATTTACATGAGCTGTGTAATAAACCCAATTTCATCTGTGGCCAGCTGTTCAGTGAAAAAAAATGTATTTGTATGGTTCTGTTTGAAAATGAGTGTGTATACTGTACGTTTTTATGGCTGTGTATTTGAATGTGATTTGTGTTTATATGTATGCACATGTACTTCAAATGTTTCTCCCCTTCAAAGACCGTGTACTGTCTCTGATCCAGGCAGTTATGCTCATTCTGCCAACTTAAAAAAAGAGGTAAGAGCTGAGTTCCTGCTGAGCTACAATACCATTTGCTGCTTTATTGGTACTGTGCCGAGTTCATGCTTCACTGAACGCCTCCCATGCAACCTAAATTATTACCTATCATTCACATTATTTAGTTATTTGTTATTGCAAAAATACAGTCATAACTATTCAACTAATTAAGATTTCCAACCTTGTAAAAACAGCATATATCAATAAAGTAGGAGCCACTGTGACTGAGTCAATTGTGAAGATATTTGAAGAACAATGTAAAAGGGAAGTGAATTGTACTCTTATTTTTGCAGGTTGACCATTAACGTCAACCTTATCAAAGTCATTTGTCTCAGGATTTGTTGAACATCTCCAAAATGCTCTTTTGTCTGTGCTTGAGTGACACTGTTTTCTGAAAGGTTAATTGCTTCTTGTAGTAATAAAAGGCCAGATTCAAGACTGTGATTGACATAAATAGAGGTGCTCTCCCTCCACTTCGAGGTTTTCCACTATGTCCATACTTGCTGCCAGGTCAGTTTCAGACAATTGTGATTTATTATTAATGACATTCAGTGCACTTCCTGTGACATTCCTTTTATTGGGTCTTGTGCCTTTATGTGGCCCATCTAAGAGAGATGCTTGTCCGCCCATGCCCAGCTTTATAGCCGAAGAGGGAATAAATTTTCCAATGTCACAGCCACAGCCAACAACGACTTATTTGATGCTAAAGATCAAATGATTCATTCCGCAATTGTGCATGAGAATTTACTTTTAAGCAACAACAATACAAACAGCAGTGTAATAAATCTTCTGCTTCTCCACGCAAAGATTACTCTCTGTCTGTGCAGTATTGGACTTTACACACAGGGACACAAAGTTGACATAGCCATTTGCTAACATAGCCTGTTGTGGAGAAAATGCAGAGAATAGATTGGGCGGATGAAAGTTTAAAACGGGAACAAAAAAGCAGCACGAGAAGGATTCAGGAAAACTTCACCAGCAGCTGAGGCGAATTGGTGATGCCTCATTTGTATTCATTCCTCAGTCCACGAATTCTCCACAAGGAGCTTTGGGGTTGGAAGATTTTAAAAGTTTAGGAGAATTGCCCACAATACATACTGCTGCAAAGGCATGTATGGGAAGTGTACAGGGAAGCTGAACCTCCAATGGCTCAGCAGGTTTTTTGTACACACACTTGGAAGTGTGTGCCAGGCCTGAAGGTCAGTGTGCCTCCTCATCAGCCCTTTTGTGTGGGCCACACAACGCACAAAGCAGCTGGAGGTTGGAGGCCTGGGGTGCAGGGCGGCCCGTCATTGACCACCACTCCCTGCCTAATTACCTCCCTGCCCTGGCCCTGTGTTCACCCAGCCCTCTCCAGTAAGTAAGGCTGGGCTGCTGAGATGGCTGGGAGCCTAGCCTCATTAGATCCTACAGAGTCCCTCTGACTTCAGCAACATGCACACACTACTAGACACCATCATACACTAATGGGTTAGCAAGAAGGCTGAGACAGATAATAAAACATGAGAAAAGAGATCATAGAAGCACAAATCTTAAGGTTCACCTAACACACATTAGTCTTTTAAAACCCTTACTTACGATGGGTAAACAATATGGAAATGTACTTTTTTTTACCCAGGCGCTATGGTAGTGATTCATCCACTCTGCATCTAGGTGGTTAGTCCTTTAATGGGTCTACTAAGCACTCATGCGCACACTCATATACACACCACCACTATGCCCCCTCCCGTAATAAGCTTTGATTCCCTCCCGTGTCAGCAGAGTTTCCCTATCAGCGTCTTTCCCGCCGTGACTGAGATGGAAAAAGCTACTTTACTTAGGGGTCTTATTTGTTTGCCTGTTTGTTTCTCTCTGTTCGCTTTCATCTTTATCTTTTATGACTGCCCCCTTCTCCCTTCCAAACTCCCCAGAGAGACAGGCGTGGGGTGGGGAGAGGTTGGGGAGGGACAAGTGTGCGGAAAAGACAGAGGGGGGCTCTTTTGAAGGAGAACGAGGAGAATTGAAAATGGCCGGTGTTATGAAGGAGGCAAGATGAAGAAAGTCAATCTGCCTGTGAGGGTAGAGGAGTGGGTGAACGAGGGAGAAGGAAGTGGAATAAAAAGAGAGGGAGAGAGAGCAACAGAGAGAGAGAAATTCTGTTTGAGCCTCTTTGTCTATGAAGGAAGGAAATTAAGAGTAACGGCATGAAGAACTGTGTGAAGTATAACTTTGATAGAATAATCCTTACCCAGGGAACCATCCTTACCATGCTCAGGCTGCCAGGCTGTTGGTACAAGCAGAGGCCACAGGGAGGTGCTGTGACAGAGGGGGCTTTGACAATAAAGCTCCTCTCACCAGCAGCACTGCTCATCAAGCAGTGTGCCGCTCCAGAGCACAAGCTGTTTTCTCACAGAGATAGAACTGTGACGATACAAGCAGGACCTATAAAAACTTTTTGCTCACGTAACAAGAATGGATGGCAGTAGAAGTTTCAAACAGGCCTTGTTTTATCACATTTTTTTGACATTCCTGCCTAAGGCTACTAGGGTCTAACCATCCTAATGCAGATTTGTAATTAAGATTCCCTTTCTCTCATCAAGCTTCTTTGTTTTTCCATTCACAGTTTTCAGAAGGTCTCTTGTTTGCCAATCCTCCAGACTGTGATTGTCATAATTGCATTGCACAAATGGAATCAAAAGAGATGAGTCAAGTGTGAAAAAAAAGAAAAGGGGGACTACACTGCATAAATCTTTTGATGTAAACTTAATGAGGAACTATCTGCTCTTCACATTTGCACCTTCAGTTTTTTCCCTCTTCAGGCATTGATGAGTGTCATTTATTTATTTGCTGGTTAATTTCTTTAGCGGCTATACTCTGGGGCACACACGTTATAATAAAGAATGAGGTGATTTGTTTTCTCTCTTTCATCGGTGTGCTGCTTATGCTGTCCCTGATGGTTTAGACCATACAGCGACTGTAAGATGGAAGTCAGTATATTAATCAAGATGTTGACAAAGTAAAGCATCCTAGATACTGCCAAATCCCATTGGTCTGCGTCATGACCTATCCCAAAATTCACTTCGGGGTCACCATACTGTAAGAAAATGCAGAGTGCCCTATCTATATGATCCATGACAGCTCAGACTGTTTCCAGGGGACAGTCACTGACACATACACTTAGTTCCCAAATCATATCCTTGACTTTGACCTTCATGCAACTACTGTAAACTCCAGCGCAGTAGCTGTGGGCATTACTTGTCAGGCCTTGCCTACAAAATGAGTTGTTAAAAACTGCCCCTCAACATGCCCTTTGGGCAGTTCTGGCCCCCTGTTGAACTGAGATGAGGTCACTCTGTGTGTTTCTGGAGAAAGCTCAAAGTCCTGCAAACGTTGCAGTGCTATAAAAAGGCTCAAATAAAAATTAATCAAACTGTTGTTACTTAGCTACTCTCTCTTCTTCATTATCAACTCTTTTCCTCTCTTTCTCTGTTGTTCACAGGACCTATTGAACATATCTTCCTTTATTATACTGTCCTCTTGTCTTTTTTGGCTGTGATCCTTTTCACTGTTTTCTACATGGTGCTTTTTTTCTTTTCCTCACTCTCTCTCAAGCGCTTTCTTGCTCAGGGCTTTTTGAGAGGGCCATTCCCTCCTGACGTTTACAAATGAAATGAATGAAAACCATTGGTACGTGACTCCTCTACAGGGAGACGCTCCATTATACCTTGGTTGACTCAAACAGAAGCCTCCCCACGATTGGCTAAAAGCAGGGATACCAGACTGAAAAGGGTTATCCTAGACAGCAGAGGATGCAGGGAAGTGGAATAATGGCAGGCTTACAGAGAGAGCCTTGCCCAATGTTTTTTAGCTGTTTGAAAATTGATTTATTCTTACCGATCCAACAAACCCCATGTATTCTCAACCAATGGATGAAGGATGAAAGGTATCATTCGTCAGAAACCCACTGGTCCACTCAAGAGAACAGAAGCTGTTTGTGAACGTGGATAAAAATCCCGTATGTACACGCCACAGTTATGTGTCATCTAAGTTGCCTTTTCGCTTCAGAACTGCAGCTACTACACTGAAAAATTGGGTAAACTTTTTCGGGCAAGAAACATGGCTTTGCTTTTTTAACCCCCACAAGATTCTTTGAATTGGATTTCAGTCTCCCCACCCCACCCCACCCCTCATAATAGACTCCTTTATTAACCTGTGAAATGTTGTGAGAGCATAGCATAACAGGGTTCCTTTAAAAAGAATGTGTTCAACCTTTTCAATGTTTTGAAAAAAGAAAAACATCTCTATTTTTTTTAATCCTGTATCCCAGAATGGTTGTTATTTTTTCCTCTCCCCTGAGGAGGAGTTAACAACCTTGAAGCTTTGTAAACATCAATGGTACGTGGAATAAAAAAGTAAATTATCAAAGTGATATTTCCTATGAAAACAAACATCTGCTATGATAAGTTATCATCATCTTTTATCTCTTGATCAATTCATACAGCAGTTTTCGTCTTTGTGACTACACCCATTTTCCTCTATTTTATTGTGCTGCTATCTTGATAAGCACTGATGTTTATCAAATTCTGGCAATTGTTTTGATGTTATTCATGATTTTCAGTGATTTAAATGACATGACAAAGGGAGGAAGCATTAACAATCTTGTATTGTTAATATTAGTGGAGAGACCAGAGAAGCCAAATTGGTGGGAAATAAAACAAGATTCCTTTGTGTTAGAGAAGCCTCAGCAGATGCCAATCAAGCAATCTGAAAGACAGCTCTGAGTCCTGGGGGGGATGTAATGGAGTTCAATGTGAAGGCAAGGACGCTTTCCTTGGTAGACGACAAAGCAGTAATACACAGAGCAACGTGCTGAAATAAAACACAATCAATTCAAACAACAACACCACTGTGCTGGGACCCTCCCCCAGCATCCAGGGGCTTCCAGTGTTTCAGAATGAAACTGAAAGCTGGCCCTCCTGCCTCCCGTCGCCTCCTTTCCTCCCCGACTCACATCCAGCCTCACTTCCTCCCATCATAAATCTGGATAAATCCACAAACCACTGTCTGGCATGCTCCATCTGTCTCCCTCACTCATGTACTGCTAGAGAAAACCTCTCTGCATCCCTGCCTGCCAGCAGGCTGTCCTCCAGGCACACTTAAAAAAGAATGAAACAGACGAAAAAAAAAAAGGCTGCTGAATGTACACTGTGAAGACAGGATGAAGACCCACCTCGACATTATATCACTACTATTACTCATCTCAGTAAAACAAACTTTCAGACACAATTACCATAATCTAAATCCATCACCCATGATGCAATGTGACGGTGATATTGAGACTGAATTCATTCAAATTCATTCAAATATTATGGTGTGAAGATTGTATATCTTAAATGAACATATGGGTCATTTATTTAGGGTTATTTAAGATTTCTGCTTTTCCACCATGGTTTTCTTAAAATATGCTTCCCTTTAGTGTTCCAATGAAACAAAGAAAACGAAGAAAAATAAACTCTAATAATGCTAATAAAAGTGTTAATTACAATTAAAACACTGATAATTTAATACTTAACAGTCATGATTGTCTAGCTGGTACTGTTGCTGGAGATCCCCACTGTAGTGCTAGGCAATTTTGATTATTTTGGCAGGTGTGTCTGTGGACAGAGTTTGTCAAAGCAATAGCACCTTATCAAGTCCAAGATGCAGTCACAAAACTTTACAAGTGTGTATTTGAAATCAAAATGAAGTTTAAAGCTTGGTGTTGTCCGAACCTTGAGTGCTGAACACCCATGTAAAAAAAAAAGAATTAATGTAGTAATGACTACTTAATACTCATGGGTTGTAAAGCTATTATGTTGATGGGCACTGTAGCTGGTGTGATCCCATTACAAGACAGGTAATTTCTGTATATTTTTGTCCTCCTATATTGTTTTCTTGAATTAAAAACAGGAAAAACTCAATTGTTTGACCATGGGCAATGTCAGACTCCTTACAGGTAACATATCGACATTTGGCCAGGCATCGCTTCTTGTCATGAAATCATGGTTTGAGTTAAAATACATCCTTACACAGCCTTTATACAAGATAAAAGGCAAACTTTTCCCATCTGCAACAAGCTTTTGAGACATTTCCTTGGTTACCACCGTTACACTGTTTACCTGACACCAGCACATCACTTTTGCCTTTGGTATCATGGCATCTATTTGAGACACTAAAGGACGTCTAATGACTACATGCAGGATAGTTATTAGGAACAATAAAGGGTTACCCAATACACTACAATGTGATGTCCACAGGTCTTGACCAAGTGTCAGTCTGTGACGACTTGGGAGTAAAAATGGGTTGGCAAAATGTCAATTTCACTATTTTTGAGTGAAATCATGGCAGTGAAATCAAGCCTTAAATTTTATGGACAGTGTCAGAGGCAAGCAGCAGGCAACTGCAGATGAGTGGAGTCACACTACAACAAGCCTTTGATATCCAACAAGAGGGAACACAGGAGGAGGGCACTCTGCATCAATGGTGGCATACTAAAGAATACATGCAAGCTTACACACACACACACACACACACACACACACACACACACACATAAAACCAGCTCCAACAGACCACAGCCCAGCAGTCCAGACTGGGCTCATTACATCCCACGCACCCCTTCCCACCACTACCACCAGGGTCCTGACCACACAGTGGGTCGACGCCCAGCCACAGGGGTCCATGTGTTAGCATTCAGCAGAGTGAGAAACAACAACACCAGTGGGCTCATATCATCATCCACCTCACAGCTCCCAGGGCCTGACATCTCCTCACGGTGCTATTGTTTCGCCTGAACGCTGCTCTCTTGCCCTTTTCTCTTCACTACAGCGCTCAGGAAAGGGCTGCACAGTCAGGAGGTGGGGGCTTGTTTAGACAGCAGGGGACCCCATCGGCACTCCGGCACTCAGTGCCAAACATCAAATATGATTGGTCAAGGGAGGTAAAGGGGAGTTTGACAGGAAAATAATCTGACCATTACATGTGCCTGGAGTATTTTATCATCTTTGTATAATACAAGATATATCAAAGTAGGGAAAAAGAAGGATTTTTACCTGGTGACGACAGTGACAGCCCAAGAGGATCCAAAGACATAAAAAAGAGAGAAAACCATTAGTTTGCGAGATTTATGTGTTCTTGAGGAGGCATTAAGCCCCATGCATGAATAAGATTATACACAAGACATAAATTGACTATTTCCAAAGGGATTTAAAAAAGAAATGTTTTGAATGGAGAATGCTTATGAAACTTCATTCTTTGAAGCAACTCTATTGTTTTTTGGTTTTCCTTTTTTAGCTGTTGCTTGTGTAACTGTTTGATGTGGAGATGAGTGAGACAGAGTTCCCCTGCACAACAGACTTTTGCAACTTGCCATTTTTTGCAAAATTAGATCAGGAGAGAACAACAGGTGATGGATTTCTAGAATTCAACTTAGGTTGTAGTTTTACTTGTATGTATTAGATGTTTTCATACTCTTTATGTAAAATATCTCATAACAATGCCCATCACTGTGTTGACCTTGGTTTTACCTGCCTAAGGACTGGAAACCACAGTGAGGCAGGCTAGATCAAGACACCCACTTTACTGTATGAGACTGCTGACACATATTGATATATGCATGCACTTCCCACAACTACACTCTTAGTCACATACAGAGTATAAATCAGAAGGGCAGCACAGTACTTCTCAAGCTAGGGACTGAAAGCTATGCAAAATAAAAATAAAAAATAATAATACCAAATAAAATAATTAAAAACTGCCAAACATTCCCAAAATATCTATTTATAGTAATGATGTACGTGTCTGCTAAACGTGTTCCACAAATATGCTTCACTCGGCCTATGGGTGATGGTCGGTGGAAGGTTCTGGTCTCTTTCTAATACTGCTCATTCAGGTCTAGTCTGATTATGGTAATCAACAAGAAAGCCACTGATGACCTGCTGTCCTAAATGACTTTCCTCATGGGCGTTAAAAAAAAAAAAAACCCTGTTTCTATACAGTATATTTTATGACATCCTTTGATTTATTCATATCATGCTCACACCAGTATTATCCTTGAGACCCTCTGTAGTTAGTTGCATTCTATGACTACATTCACATTACAGCAGCTGAGATTTTTACATTCTGTGTGAAATGGGTCTGCAGACGGAACACCACCTGTCATCAACACAAACAGCCTGCTATCAACAAAAACAAACTAAAAACTGTGTCACACCATTAATGTAGGCTACTGATGCAAAACAACTTGTCTCACAATGATCATGTTTGTACTCTGCTCTGGTATTGCTTTCTTTGGTTCTTCCTTTTCTTATTTGTATGAGATGGAAACAATTTATTTCTTCTTTACATATAATAGAAAGAGTGATGATGAAACTAGCAAGGGCATTTGGTTTTCTTGCTCTTGCAAGACAGGAGACCCATTGAATTTCATGAATAAATGAATGAATTAAAATTCATCTAATCATACTTCAGGAATCTCCCCCACCCAACCACACAACCATCCTTTACACATACCCTCACCACTAGACTGCTGAGGAACCTCCATCAGTAGTTCCACTTGCAAACAAACACATTTAATCTTGGAGTACACAAAGGGGAACAGGGGTAGGGGTGGGGGGCTTCGCTATGGCAACGGCACGTATCACCTTTTGCAATATGTCTCTTTGTGCATGCTTCTTCATTAGAATTCATGGATCATCAATGAAAACAATTTTTTGTCACTCATTTGGCACCATGTGAATGATTGTTTGCAAACCAATATGAGGGAGATGAAAATATAGACCCTCCATATTTAGACTAAATAGATTTCTGTTCTGCTTCTGACACCACCGACTGTAATATATCTGACCAGTGAATGATTGAAGTGTAGTTTACTCATAGTTCCACATTGCTTTGCTTTAGGTTAAATTAACTGATAAATGAATGGGTTATACACCGCACAGCATACATCTTATGCTTTATGGTAAACGAGGCCCAAGCCAGGCAACTTATAACTTATACCTCGAAATGTTGGACCAGAGATTTATTCAAAATATATTAAAAAATAACATTTAAGCAAAGAAGGCCAAGCTGAACATTTGTAAGCTTATTCCTTCTTGACAGCGCAACAGGAGCAAGCTGTTTCAAAATGAGTCTGGAGACCACAACATGCTCTAATTGATATGACCTTTAATTGCTCATTCAGTGCAGGAAAGAAGAGGAAGACATCAAGCCAGTCCACTGTGGCTCAGGCTAAAGAGGCGCTGTGTAGATTGGCCTACACTCCCAGGCCCCGTGGACATAATTAAACCTGAATAACAAACACTTACACAAGTGTTCTACTCTCCTGAACAGGATTCTGAAAACATCCAGGACACCAGCTCAGATCTTTAGTTGGTCCCTCAATCAGTGTTCATGTGTTGACATATTTTACTCATGGCAAAAAAATGGTTAGTTAATAATATCCAGGACTACAGTTTGGAATGATTTAGAATAGGCCATCAAAATGAAAGTTTTGAAATGTAACAAATCATCATTATTTACAATACGTTTTTGATTATCTTTCTTTAGTAAAGTAACAACAAGTATCATAAACACACTAAAAGCACAAAAGGAGAGTGAATCTAATAAATATCCTTTCCTGCAAATGTAATGGATGAAAAAGTCAAGGTACCACATAAATCCACCCACAGGCACATCCAAAATTGTCGGCAGATGTTCAATTTCTAAACAGAACTTCAGAATTGTGCACTTTAACACATTCAAAAAGCAATTCTGCATTTTGTGCAATAGTCATCCACAGGGAGTAGGAAACTGTTCACAGAGCATGTTTTATGTAGAAAGCACAAACTGAAAACTGGACCTTTGCATGGAATTAGAGATCATTAATTATTTTACACAGAAGTCCTGAAGCCTCTCCTTTGAGTGAGTGCTCAGCTTCAAGTAAGCCATGAGTTCAAGTCGTCCATCGGGGCCGTGACAGCAGTCTGTTTGACTACTATGTATTCAGAAAAGCAAATGGCATGGTCACCATTTGATCCCCCTGGTGGGGGCTCGCTACTGGCCTTTTGCAGACCTCCCTTATCTCCACCTGCAGTCTGTCTACATCCCAGAGAACTCCCATTAGAACAGCTACGAATGCAGGTGCTGGGCGTCTAGACAAGGGGCTCATTAGCTTTCCTGTGGCTCACCAGCTAGTGATTGCAGAGGCCTAAGCTGCCTTGCCTGGAGGGAGGGGACAGGTCCTGATTGAGAGCGTGCTTTATTACAGGGGCTTAGATGGGGGCTTCAGGATTAACACATAAGTCTTCCACCTTCATGGGTGCGAAGAGCACTTGTAGTGCTCTGTGCAGCTGAAGGGGGAGTGCAGCCCAGGGAGTGAAACAGCTTTTCTCACTTTGCATTGATAGACTGACCAGAGGCTTAACTCACACGTCCTAGAGGTCTGGATGGATTTATGTTACTTACAGCAGTCAACCTAAATCTCTAAAGGGCACCAAGAAGTTTTTTAAATGTTAATTCAAGTTAATTAGTTTTAATAAGTTTGGCTTCACCGTGTGAGCCTGGGTGTTTATGTGTGTCTAACATTTTCAGACTATGTGAAAGACCTCACAGTGGCCTGTAATTGTTTCAGCTCTGTTTTTCACCACAGGGGAGAACCAGTAAAACGAGTGGCAGCCTGTGCCCTTTCCTCTCACAGGTCCCTTTCAAATGGGCAGACCTTAAGCCAAGCTGCCCTTCAAACTGATGCCTGAGTATGAGCAACATTTGAGCAAAACTGCACCAGTCTTATATTAAACAGTCCCTTAAAAAGTAGTTTTAAATTTGATGTGTCTGAATTCAGTGATCAATTCTTATCTTGAAGCACATTTGAGATATTACATCTACATGTGCAAGTTCTACATCGTATGTTAAGTAGTGTTTCAAATGTCTGCATTTTTTTAAATAGAAACCCTAAAAAATAGATTTGAATTGCAAAATTTGAGTCATTTGCATGCCTCTAGATTCAGTAAATATACATGTATTTCTAATCTAACTTTCAGATAGCTTTCAAGCCTAATGTTTATAGTCAACAAAAGCTCACACCTCTCTATATATTACCACAGCCACTTTCCTCAGATGATTAAGTGATAAGAAAGAAAGTCAAAACAATAGTGGAACAAACAACTTTTCTCTGCTCAGCCTTTTGCATAATTATGATGCCTGAGGGCCAACTGATTCACTGAAATCTGTTCTCTGTAGGGGGAGGGAAACCTAAAATAGCAGCCTCTGATTGTCACACAATTGGCTTAGACTGCACTGTGCAGCTGTGCTCTGAGCCTGTCTGTCTGTCATTTAACTGATTGCTGCATGGCTGCCAACCTATCAGGTGCATCATCACTGAAATGTGGACTGATAAGCACACCACAAAATTTATCTCCAACTCCTTCCAGAAACATGGGGTCAAAAACTGTGTGTATATGGAGAACAGTGTGCTTCTGCATTAAACAGTTCTTCAAAATATATTCCATTTTTGATTATCATAATGCCACAATGGCAGAGTTCAAAGCTTGAATTTTACAGCTGCAGATATGAACAGAGACAACCCCCAACCCATTCTTCTATTAGGAGAGAGGAATAAAAGAAGAAGGAGCGATAGGAGAACAGACAGTGAATTGCAGGGCAGTCCTGGTTAATTACAGGGACTACAAGTGTGATAAAACACCCATCCACCTCTGCGGGCTATTACTTCCTGCCAATACCTTCTTCATTGTTTTAGAGCTCATAAGAATATGCAGATACATAACTCCTGGATGCAACAACCTGATTTAAAATGCTTACAGTTTATATACAAATGTTATCGAAGGTTAATTCCCAATATGGTGCCAGATTGGTCCACAGAAGTTAACGAGGACTGAACACCCACCTCAGTTTTCATTCAAAAGCTTTGTCATCAGTATGAGAATTCAGCATGCATAATGAAACATGAACGAATGAAACAGAAATTAATTTGCAAATTTTTTTTCCCCCATTATTCTATCACCGCGTCAGTTGTGGCAATTTTTCAACTTTGAAAAAGAATATTGATTACCACCTTGAAAATAATTGCCCAATCAGTATTTTAGGTAGTAGGTAGTGTGCAAATACTACTGCAAAATGCATTGAACAGCTAAAAGTCTTCAGTCAAGTCTTGGGCCCACAGACTTTGTATCAACTCTGTTATTTTTGAACAGTGCTTGTGTTACATGGCAGTATCTCAAAATGTTAATTAGTCTTGTCTGTGTATCTGATTACTGACATGCCTAAAGTGAGGGTGATAAAAGTGCCGTGTGGTTTATCTGCTCTCCTCTATTGAAAATAAGTTACAGATAAAACTGGTATCATGAGGTTCATGGATGATGAATCATGTCCACAGTATTTTCTCTCTCTTCCGAAGTCAATAGGCCTGTAACGTGAGCACAGCACCGGGCTGTCCCTAGGCAGACAGACTGAGCCCGCTAATGAAAACAGAGGAAAGGAAGGAAGACTAAAATAAAAAAAATAAAAAAAACGAGAGTTCTGTGTCTGAACAAACACAGGAAGAATAGCGTCAAGGTCACTTTCAGAGAAAAAAAGAGGAAGAGAGAGTGAGGGGGATCGAGACACTGAAGAGATGGGTGAAGTGATGATGAGGCCAGAAATTTGGGCTCAAAGAAGGAATAAAAACAGAAAACTTTTCTGCTCTTTGTTTTGCTGCACACTAAAACACTGAGGCAAACAACATAGAATTATGATATAATAGTTCCTAAATAATTATTTTATTTTCACAGTTCACTTATCTTTTTAAGTGCAGAGGATTACATGGGCTTTACAATAATAAAACAAAGCAGCAAGAGAATAATAAGCAGAGAATAAAGTAGGCCGGCACTATTTCCTACTGGGCAAACACACAAATGGGCTTTGTTTCATTTTTATGGCCATTTTAACATTACTTTATCAATAACAAATCAGACATTTTTGATAGCTCAGCATTCAAAGTAATAGGCAACAGAGCAATCCATGGAGCATGCAAAAAGTGTGGAAGTAAAATGGGCTCTAGCTGCACAGCCGTGTAACAGGAAAAGAAATAGGATGAGGCCTGTCATAAGGACGTCAGAGACTGGACTGTTCCAGAAATGCCCAAGTGTGGCCATACACTCAGGCGTGACGTTACAGCAAACCTATTATCTACTATTCTGTCACTTTAGCTTTTCCACAACAAACTTGGGACCACATTCAATTTCAACACCAGAGATGTCTGCTTCTCTGACCATCACACTAGCACTCTCTTTCTCACCCTTGCTGAGTGGGTGTGTCCCCTCAGGGAAAGGATGGTGGTTTTTACAGCACTTCACCCAACCTTAAAAAAAAAAAACACTTCATCAACACTCAGTACATCCAGAGTCATTTTTTTTTCAATATTAAAGGCATCAGTGCTGCCACTAATCAAAAACTATCCAGCAAACAGAAATGCAGTGTTTGCAGAGTATGTCAAAAGAGATAGCGCTCCGAATGGAAACTTTTCAGGAGGGACACATTCATTCAGGTCTCAGGGATTTGTGGGTGGGTTTGTGTGTGGGTATGAAATGTTTGGGATGTATTGATAGTGCATTCAAGATAACAATTCAGTCTTATCATTAAAATTCCATCAGAGATATGGCACAGGGATGGAGGCAAAAGAAATGCCCCAGATCTAAGAACTGAAGGCCTTACATCACAGATGGCAGCATCGCTAGCTCGAGACCCTGCTTTTGATCTTTTCATTTACCTGGATAAGACCTGCTTGAAAAACACACTGAAAAAAAACAGACCTGTCAGGCATAGAAAGCAAACTTTTATGTGACGGCTGTCTGTCTGTGCCTACCCAGACCCCAGTACCCCACCACCAACCATATTTAAACAGCCGCTATCTGCCACTCAGTGAATCAAAGAAAGACTGCTCTGGTGAGAATCTTGTAGTTTCTAAGATGATTTTGCACCCATAAAATATCTCTCTTTACAAGCATGAGGGCATACTGAATACACGTCCCCAAACATAAGAAAATATAAACACTACTCCTTCTAACTCTCCCTCATCATGTCATTTAATACAAGGATCAGGAAGAGCTGGGATGGCAATCTCAAGTCAATCTGTGACAGTTGAAAGCCAAGAGCCTTTCAGTCTCTGTCTCACTGCTCCTTTGTTTCCAGGAGTTGTTGTTTCTCACCTCTTTTGTTTCGGTAGCTCAACATTTCACTCGATCAGGCTTTTGTCAAGAGGGACCGGTGTGTTCGGTATTAAACTCACAGAGGAGAATTAAGGAAAGGATGTTACAAAGATGAAACTGGAGTACCCCTGGGCTTCTTACTCTTGTCAATCAATAGGCAGGATAACAGCGGCCAGCATCAGGAGGCAAATGAGGACATACAAATAAACACAGACGAAACTTATACAGGCTACACGCATGCTGCCATATGGCTAAGGTTGACTTAGAAAATATATGCTTGGCTGGCTGGGAATATATCACATAATTATGCTAGGCTGTGCAGTGTATTTATGCATGAACAGATCAATGCTTCTTATGCTTGCATGCCTAATAGACAGACAAGCCTTATTTAAAATGAACATTATAGTTTTATCTGTATTGATACATGGGTAGCTTCAGTTTCAGAGGTACCCACTTTAGGTAATGCAGGTGTCCCTCCAGACTACGCTCAGTCATACCCTGACTCAATAAAAATCTGTTTCTGGGTTTCTCCACTGGTGTGGCCAATTAGTGTGAAATTTGGTGACAGAACTGTGGAGGAGCTAGGACAGTCCTCATGTAATTATTGATCTAAGTTTACTTGCCTGCTTGGCTACATGTGGGGAGGAGAGGACACAGTACAGGGTTGTTCTCATACAGCGCCTAATTAATAGTGACATAATCTGATACTATAGCTTAAAGTTGTTGAGGATTTCTGATCCCACCGCTGCTGTGTGGACTTAGAGTGCTGCTCGTTGCACGGTAATTGCAAAGCTTTGGCTTGGTGTCACAATTAGAGTGGAAACCAGCATTATTATATCCACTGTTATAATCTCTGCCAGACCCTATTTACCCCTGCTCTAGTTCGGTTTCTTTATTTTGACGTTGTGCCAATCTGTGTAGAATACAGACACTAATCCCTGTGACTGCAGGTTTTTAATAGGGTCTCATGAAGGGCCATGCATTTGCAAGACATGTGCAATAATTATAGCGACAAAACAATAAATATTGAGAGGGATAGCTTATAAAATAATATGCACAGTTAAACATCAGTGTCATATTCTAGTGAGCATGTAGCTGTTCAAGGAGTAAACATTGTACAAGCGTTTTAAAATACAATGTACTTTCTAGAGGGAGCTCTTCTCTTTCCCTTTTCACAGACAGGCCTCCCTCTGCTTCACACATTCTGTTGATCTGAATGACAACCCACTTCTTGATTTGATTATTTTGCAGGCCAGAGGAGGACACAGGTGGAACTGCAAAGCAAAGTCATTTGTAGAGCAGCTTGAAAGAACTTCATCTCTTATTAGACCCTGTGGGTCAGACAAAGAAACACTGTGGGAAAAGCACACAATGCATGCTGAAATAGCATCTGACTTCTGTTCATGATTCTGTGCCGCATCTCTGAAGAAATGCTAACCAGCATCTTTTCTGTTTTCAACCTCTCTTTGGGATTACTTTTAACCAGTCACTCTCTGAAGGCTCCTCTGCAGTGCTTCAGCCAGAAAGACACATAATATTTATCAGAAGAAAAGAGAGGCTGCACAGAAAAAAGGGAGAGACAATTTAAGTGGTGTGTTTGATAAAGCAGTGTTTTTGAAGCACAGCCCGTTTAGCTTCAACAGGACAAGAGGAAATAAGGATGGGAAAGTGTGTCTCGCGAAGGTGCTCCACATCAATACACACCACAGATACCTGGATGCCTCCCAAACAGAGGAGAGACTCTAAAACTGCCCCTCCTCCCTTTAAACTTGCGC
Organism: Heterochromis multidens; assembly: GCA_015108495.1. Classification (NCBI taxonomy): domain Eukaryota; kingdom Metazoa; phylum Chordata; class Actinopteri; order Cichliformes; family Cichlidae; genus Heterochromis; species Heterochromis multidens. Next base: position 169,249 of record VUQS01073923.1, read on the forward strand.
TCTTTGATCTTCTCCCTCTTGAATGTAAAGACTGTTACTGCCTGCACCACAGAGAGTTCAAGCACCCCACAACCTGCACCACACTCACCCACCTCAATATCCACACTATGTGCTTCCTCACTCTTAGAAAACTTTAGAAGGAGGGCAGAGGAACTTTTTTCCTCAGCACCAGTCATCTTTAGTTATGCTGCAAGACGGAAGGTGGCTGTGCTGTTGTGAGCTTGTAAATTACTAGGTCAGTGGTTTGATAGCACCATTTACCACCAAATTATCACATTTTCTGCCTGTTTATCTGTTTCCATTTCTCTGCACTGGTATTAGTTTTTTGTCTTGGACTATCAAAGGAAAAAGCAGCACAGTTTGCTTTTTACGTGATTTCTTTGGCTTCAGCCAATTAACAGGGCTGCAGCAGCATCAGTTGAGGCCTAATGAGACCCAGGGTACCAGTGAGATCCAGCAACAGTCTCTATTAACAGATTCAATCTCCTCTTTTTTCCACAATTGTTATACCTATTTTAAATCTCTCCTCCTGACTTTCCTTTTTTTTCCCCACTTTGCTCCAATTACTACACAAGAACTCGAAATTGCAGAAGGGTTTGTGTTTTCTATTATTCAGGTAGATGTTAGACAACAGTGAAATTTCTTTCCGTAATACCTACATTTGGATGATTTGTCATGAGTGTGACTTGAAGCATGTTTGATGTCTACGGGAGTCTTATTTATGCATACTGATGTTCAATTTTTACTAAATCATTATGATGTTATTTTGTTGGTGTAAACAAAACAGAAAAAAATAAATACAGATGTGATGCAAAACTATCTAATAAGCTAGTTAATGTAACAGCTCTTCAAGTTGATTTCAATCAGTGAGACAATTAAAGTCTTAAGTTTTTTTTATTGTTGTTGTTGTTGCACTAAAGTAGGTGCTATGCTTTCGACAAATCAAAAATATCTGAGTGACAAGATCTATACATGCAAGATGTCTATACATGCAAAATATTTAAACTGCTCTGTTTATTCCCACACTGCCTACCTATTCAAAAATTCTCAGTAGGTCTTTCATGAAGTGTGGGAGTCATATACAAACAGAAAACAAACAAAAAGCAAGAAACTAACTGGCTGGCTTTTGTGTGTGAATGTGTTGTAATGCAGGGCTCAATAGGAATGTATTCTTGCTATACATCAACATGTCTCACATTTCAAACTATTTCAGCACCCAATAACATGCTTGCAATTTTCTGTGCAGCAAAATACTCTAATGTTGACTGTATATACTGATATTATAATATTTTCCAGCTATTACTTGACAATTTGCTACCCTTGGACACTGTGATGGATTTTCCTTCTTGCAGATTTGCAAGTAGTTTAATAAAGGCCTTTGGCTTGTCTTTCATGGATAGTTTGGTTCTATTAAATGTTCAGCAGCAGAAAAGACAATCCTTGGCAGAGCTGTGTCGTCTAACCACCAATATAAAGTAGACACAGTGGAGTGGTTTTCACCATTCTCAGCCAACTGGAGGTGGGCGACAGTTAGGGCTCTCCTGTCCCGTGAGAACAGAAACTGTTAACACAGCAATGGCTCCAGCATTGCTGAGTGGCACTAACAGTGGGAGGGGCTGTGTATTGAGAGGACTCACCTCTCTCTACCCTCCAGTTTCCCTCATCGAGCAAAAAAGCTTTCTCTTGTCTCTTGGTCTGGTGTAATGTGCGTCAGGATCTCTGGAATTCAATTACTGATCCTTTTTAGCCGTGCCTGTAATCTTCCTGTTCCAGTCATATGCTCTGGGTGCCAGCCAGTGTCACACACTTTACCCAAAATGATTTCTTTTATGACCAGCCAGTGAGAGGACAAACTGGATACAGTTATAGCACAGATCTCGATCCATTCAGCCCACCATTTGCCTAAACCTAATTACGTTACATTTGGGGGAATGTCACTATAAACTGTGAGGGTATAACAGTGTACTCTCTAATGAGTGTTCAATTAAACAGAGAGCACCCACAAGGCAAACCAGGCCCAATAAAGCCAACTGTATGCTTTCCAATTGACACAGTTTCTTCTTAAAGTCTCTCTGAAGTCTTGAATTAACAATCCATGTTTCCAGTAAAAACTCCACAAAAAAACATGTCTCCATCCTGCCCTGTGGCACTTGAAAATTCTTGAGACAAGAGCAGTGGTCATTTGCTGAAACACTAATCTTTACATTTCATCACATATTTATAGTTTCTTTGAATAATAATCTGTCTTCTTTTTTCTATTAAAACATCTACACCGCCTCACTCATTAAGTATCTGAAAGGTGCTGCTAACAGCTTCATATCAACAGTACAGACTTTATAAAGCCACAAAAAGAGTAGGGATTTCAGGCAGAAGTTCATGTACTTCTAAGTTGCAAAGAGAAGGTTATGAAAGATTAAAATTCTATCAACATCTAAGACTCAAAGAACAGCGTTATTGTCAGGTCAACCTGATGAAGGCCACAGGTGAGGTGTGATGATAAAGTTGGCCTCTATTCAACTGCTGGAGTTTTTATCTATTTATAATGCCAGACAAAACCCTGACTGTTTTTGTCATTGGTTTTGTTTTGTTTTTAAAATCATGTCCATTATCAGTTTTTAACCATAACCAAACAAATCCATCTGCTAAAATCTAACTAAAATCTTAACCATAGGAGAGCCAGTTAAGAAACACTGGGAACTGACAAGCATCAGATAAACGTTTCATGTGGGTCCTTTGGAAGGCAATGACAAATGGCATATTTTATCATTTTATTATTAAGGTTTGAGGAACTCCTGCAGAGTGATCTGTTGCTTCACACAAAGTTGGGAGGATTTGGGGGGGGGGCATTGTCATCACCTCTGACAAACATGCGGTTGTGTTTAATTATCAAGTGTTTACTCTGCTGCCCCACACGTCAATCTCATGGACCCCTAAAATCTGACACACACCGCGGACCCCACGCTATTAACTAGAGTCAACAGAGCACTGATCTGTGCCTGGTATTCCTGTCTTGTGATAGGTGAGGATCTGTACCCCCACCCCTTCGCTCCACCTGCCTCTCCAGTCTGCCGGAGTTAATTTATCTGGGTGATAAGCAGGTGGACGTGGGGAGGAGAGGCCCTCAGACTGAGCTACACTGTCAGACCTGGCAGACTGAGTGACAATGCTAATAGGCCGGTCCCATTAACCTCACCGCACGCCTCACCTTTATCTACCACACAAAAGACTGTTTGTTTGCTTGTTGGATGATAATATTTACCTGATGATTTGGCGGCCCCAGACATGACAAATATATTTGTGCATTTTGAGAAGGTACGGTGATTCATGTAAAATGGGGTGCTACTGAAAGGAGACAATGCTCTCTGCAGCTTCGTTCTGTGATAAGGGGTAATATTCTTAGCCTAATCTGAAACTTTAAAAAGAAAGAATATTCTTGTTTCCCTTTTTCTTACTTTTAAATGAAAAATGTCCTTGCCTCCCATTAGTCTGCTATTTTCTTGCTGTACCATTATACAATACAGTTCAGCTTCATAAAACACCATGTATCTGCATGTTGCATTACTGCATTTAGGCAGTTTATTCTTATCTTGAGGCCACGGTCTTCTAATCAAAAAGTTTGGTGCTTGTCTATGGGCAAATCCCGTGGCGAGTTCAGTGCTCTGGTGCCAGTCGCAAGACTGAGAGATATTGCTTTAATTGGAGGGTTACTGATCCTGCAAGGGATTTGGGTGCCAGACGCTAGCATCAATGTCTCTTGCTGTATTTTGCTGCGCAATCACAAAAATGATATTGGGGGGACAGCAGGTGATCCATAAAAGCTGTGTTTTAAAGCCTTGTTAATTATTCCTTCTGAAGTCTAATGAACAATGGGGATAAAACATTGTGCAGGGCAAATCTATTTGTGGGAGAGGAGGAGCCAGCTCTCTTTCAGATACAGTACTTCAGAGCCTTTAGCCCATCTCATCTGTCAACATGAGTCTATCATTATTAGGCTCATACATACAAGCTTTGTGCTTTGATCAAGCCCCTGAATATAGCTGGCACAATATTTAACAGTCATGTACACTTATACAGCTATGATGTTAGGGTGGAAATATACGCTCAAAATGGTGTCTTCCATGCATAATGAAGCAGATGCCGAAGATTATATAGTTTGGCACAGAATTTGAATATGCATAGATTATCTCCTATTTGATTTAGCAGCTGTCTGGGTATAGATGTGTACAGTATATCACTTACGAATGCTGGGACCTCCGCATTCTTGAATTTCGTTTCAATGTAGTTTATCATATTTCCCTGTGTGGAACAGACATCGTATTCTGTCTTGGGCTGGAGAGGGCTTAATACACGGCAGGCCTGCCAGCTCTTTCGCTCCGTAAGAGATATGAGAAGAAGGAGATTAGCTCAGCTACCCATCCATGACCTTGATATTACGATGAAGACGGATAAGAGCTTTCTTCCTCCACCTGCCCAAAGCCTGCAAGGCTGTTTAAACAGCAGGCCAGGCTCTCATCATCAATTCAAAACAAATGTCTTCTACTGGGGTTCAATTTTTCAGCCATTCTATTGAGTATCCTAAGTCAATTAATGATGTCATACGCTAGCGGAATAAAACAAATGCATGCCATATACTGGAGCCTCAAGACAGATGATTATGGAAAGCTGAGGAGCTTAGAATAGTGGCTGAACAGAAGTAAGTCTTTTTGATCAAAACTAAACTTTCATATCGCTTAACTTTCTTTAAAAGCTTTACATATTAGGGGAATTGTAAAAATGTTCCACTGTTTACTGAGAGGTTTCAATGTTTACACTCTCTGTGACAAACAAGTTAATTCCTTGCTAACAATGTGACGAGATTACTCGAGTATGCTTTACGGAAAACACATTATCTGAACCTAAAAAAACCTTAAAGCAACTGTTTGAAATAATGAGCAGGGCAGAAGTGATCTGAGTTTCATCCTCACCTAACAAAGAGATTAAAAAGAAATGTGGAGCTCAAGCACCACACAATCGCTGACTGTACTAAAAGAGTTTGGTTAAGTAGCTGCTTCCCTAAGCAGAGACAAAGTTTATCTTTCCTTCTTAGAACACATCCAAACTAAGATGCTGTATCTTTATTGTATGTTCCTACAGTTAAGATTTTCTCTATTTTACAACAGCAGAACAATATCTTCCAAATAAAATGATTACACACAATAAATAGGAGCAAAATTCTTTTATGATTTCTTAAGAAAAGAAACACACACACATACCTAGACATCACATCTTACAAATTATTTTTCTATGCAGCTTTGTATCTTGTCTTTCTATTATTGATTTAGTAATTTTCACCAACTTTTATTTGCAGGCCACTTTCAAGTTCTGAGATATTTAAGGCTGTCTTGCGCACACAGCATGTTTATGATCAAGCCAGGGGACAGCGAGGGCCTTTTAAAAAGCTTTAGCTTTTTAAAAGCAGTTCATGGTGGATTTGAAGGCATGCTTTTAAGGATCGCTGACCTCTTGTAAAAGCTCTTTTCAGTTTCAGTTTCTTGCCTGACCGCATGCCTTTTCATCCGGTATTTTACATGTCTTCTGTCGTGTTTCCTGTGCCACTGGCAGCCACATAACCCCAATAGTTGACAAGGTGTTGCTGCTACTTTTCTCCTCCAAATATACCTCTGGTGATTGTGGCCAGAGAGCTCAATTTTGACTTCATCTGTTCACAGCAATTTACTTCTGTGATGAGGTGATGATTCTTCCATGTCGACCAGGGGTGTGCAATAGTTTTTTTCTCAGAGGACCATACTGTCTAAATGATTTCAAGGGCCAAACTAAACTGAAACACAATGCATATATTGCAGAATCACATCAATTTTGACAGACATAACAGGTAAAAATGGGTTCTTGTTTCGAAAACCAAGAACTTTCTGTTAGAAAGTGTGATTTTTTTTTTAGGTAAATACGGTATACTGTAACATAAAAAAAAATCCACTTAAAGCTCATTGTTAAATTCTTTCTTTCTTTTTATTCTTTTTATTTATTTACTATTGGAATAAAACTGTTGTAGTTCACAGAAAAAGTTTGTTTGCCCACACAAGTATAGCGCCCTCTGGTGAAATCCAGTTAAATAGCAGTACAAACTTAAAAATAGTCATTTTTTGTTTTCCTGTTAGGTTGTCAGGGCCTTGATTAAGATGGTCTAGGTGCAAGTTCTGGATCTTGGATCATATTTTGCCCATATGTGAACTTTTGTGTACAAGCAACACTGCACAAATGATCTGTCCACAGATCCATTATGCAGTGTGCAGTACGTCAACTCAGCCTTCCAGCAGTTTTATCTGAAAGTTTTCTCAACCTTCCACATTTTATCTTGATTTCCACAACAACTTCAATTTTTAATGACATTTCAGACACTAGAATTGCACACTGGATATGCTTTGATATTTCTTTTGATATTTCCTTATTCTTTGTAGGCAGTTAGGTCCTTTTTTAAAATCCTCACTCGGTTGAGAGTCTAAGAATATATCGAGGTTTGGCAATATGATCACATGACAAGTTCTTATGACAATTCTTGGCCTTTACCACTCTGAAAGAATCAATTAAAGCCTAGCAAGTGAATGCGGTTTCTCTACTTTAAACTTATGAATTAAAATGCATCACTGAGTAAGAGGAAGATTGAAAAATGTTTGATTAATGCTTAAGTTTTTTTTTTTTACTTCTTTTCATTTGTAAAATCTAAGACTTTGCCAAATCTTTACATACAACAGTGTATGAAACACGAGTCTTTTTAAAATTAAGGTTTTGATTGTTCCAACACTATATCTCACTATTGCACTCAGTGGTCATTCACCCTGGATTATATGTCTACAGTTTAAAAATTACAGAGTCCTACTAAAAATACCTGTAACTGTCCACAGCAGTGGACAATTACAGGTACTTTTTCTTGGAGGAAGTGCTGAGAGGACATACCTTTCTTTTACTAGAATGCACTGAGAGTTAAAAAGATGGCATTAGGACATAATGACTTAAAAATGTCTCTCTTACATCAAGCTAAGAAGCTGATGGGATTTTCATGCTAGACTAAATCTCAAATGCATTCGGCAGACAGCAACCGCTCAGGACATATTTGCTTGTAACTAATGTAGTAGTTAGTTAACAGAAGATGCTTAATTTTAAAATAAAATAAATGCTATAATTTCCCCGGTTTTTTTTTCTGGCACTAGAATGTTACAAAGATACAAACATGACTCATGAAAAAAACCTATTTAGCATTTCCTTAAAAATAATATTCACACAGTTTGTTCCCTGGATCTATTTTGTTATATATATATTTTTATTTTTTTATTGTAAAAATATATCCTAACAAATGGTTATAATGGCAATTTTAACAATTAGCCCTTATCTTTGAGCCTTTGTGTTTGCATAACACATACAGTCAGTGAGTTAATTTGAGTTCAAAGGGATAGGGAATTTCTAGATATAAATAAGGGCTCTTCTCACAAGCAGAATGTGAAATAGTAAGAGAGAAGACTATGCTTTGTCCCTTGCAATACCTGCTTATTTAAGTCTCTGGATTTGGTTAATAAAGCTGAAAATGCCCTTTGACCATTAAGTGAACTGATCTTATTTTCAGAGAAAGAGTAGTGCTTTGTATGGTATGTAGGCTCAAATACTCTAGAGGCTTGGGGAAAAAAAAGAAATATAGGAAGAGAAAAGGGAAAGATGAGAGAGCGTGGAGGAAAAGGGGAAAAGAGAACGAGCTTGCAAAGCAGAAACAGAGGAGAGGTGTAGATGGAAAGCAGGATGTGATGGAGATGGTGGTGTGCCAAAGTTATCCACTGATCCATGCCGAAACAGATGCATTTGATCACAGCAAATCTCGGGCTTAGAGCATAAATACATAATAAACAAAAATTAATGGAGGCGAGCGCCATGCATGTGTTTCATCGGCCTGTGAGTTACCACTACTGTGACTGGAGCAGGGCAGAGGCATCCATATGGATGCTGCTTAGAGAGCAAACTTGTTAACATATCTCCTTCACTATGCCTAGCAAAGCGTTACATAGATGGAATACATATCAGCCACATTTAAAAACAACAATACAAGTCTACGTAGGAGGGATTAAAAAAGCAACAAAATATGATAAAGCAAAAATTTTCTAGCCAAGCATAATGTTTATGTCAAATTGGATCAATATCTTTGGCCAACTGTTATGTAGTGCAAATCACTCATTTTAATGTGTTGTAGGCCTATATACTATATGCAGTAAGAACTCAATAGCAGTGAAATAGAGGAAAATATTTCAATTTACTGTGCAACACAAACATTCTGATCATCTGACAATCAGAATGAATCCCGTGGCTGTCAAAGACAGTGTATTATTCAGTAACAGCTGCTCACGACTAATTCTGAAAGTGTTCTGAGTAGAGTGGGGAAGAAGCAATGAGGAGGACTCAAAGCATACATCTGATTTCTAGGGCTTGCAATTAGAACAACCATTTTTTTGCCCAATAGTGTAGCAGAAAACATGAAGAAGTCAAGGATGATGAATTAGTCTAATGATTCCACAGTAGTATTGCTTAGGCACAGAGCTGGAGGAAATTGCCGTTCCCATGTGAAGGGCCTAAAATTACCCCTTAAGATATGGCTGAACTTTGGCCATTGCATTCTCTGTTGCCATCATTATTCAGTAACCCCTCCTGTTTGTGTTTGTATCATCTGGATCCTCAATGCCTGCTATGGCATTTGTGAAAATGTTCTCTAGTTCTCTTGCTCACCTTCTCTCGTTTGCCCTCTCCTGTCTGTGTGATCTCATGCTATAACAAGCACACAAAGCCCAGTGGGATGCTAATGCTCAGTACCACCCTCCAACTCACCCCCTCATCTCCCTCTCTTTTCCCTCTGTCTGTCATATGACTGCCGCATCTGAGTCAATGAGGGGCACAACAGAGTGCGTATGTATTGTATGGGGAGTCTCAGATGTCCAGCGTGTACAATGGATGAAAAAGGGCAGGGGAAAACATGATAGAAAACACAACACACATTCAGACACATGAGGCCTCAGGGGTGAAGGACACAGGAGTCAACCCAGCAGTTCAGTGATGAACGCTAATTAGCGCACAGTTCTGACCTTGACAAGCCATCCTTTCTCCTCCGTCAAGAGGCAGTTGTTGCCACAATCCAACACAGGCTGAAAGAAAAGCCTCAGCTGAATGAGATCTATTGATGGCAGGGTGAGCAGTGAAGAGGGAAGGAGACAGGAATAAAAACATTGCCACAACGCTTGACATACTCCCTCAGCAACTTGCTGTGACTTTGGCTTGTTGCACCCTTATTTGAATGCATTACACAACTCCAGAATACAAAAACACAAACCTCAATAAATAAGGCTTGTGTATTTCAGGATGTGCCTGTGTCTGCGCTGATCTGGGCCTTCCAGCCCACTCTGCATGATTAACAGAAGTAGCAAAGTTTTGATTGAATAAATTAAAAACTTCACTGGCTATCCACTTTTGAGACTGAGGGAGAGGGAGATGCACACTCGATACATCTGTGTTTGCAGAATCTCCAGTGGCCTCAGTAATTTAATTTTCACAAAAATTCCTTATTTACACCAAAACAAAAGAAATTAGATAAAGCACAGGGAAGCAGCTGGAATGAAATGTTGCTGTCACAAAAAGATTTGATGCAAAGCCTCTTGAAGTTAATATATTAGAAAGTGTCTTTCACTCTCCTGATGCACAGTCAGCAAAACAGAAATTACTTAAAACTATAGGCACCATCGGGCTTCTAGTCCTACATTTACCATTCTGAATCCAAACCTGCAGACTTGAGACATGAGAAAACAGCTCCTGTGGGTCAGAGAAGGCCACAGACTGCATGGCTAGGTACTTAATACACCTGTGGCAACAGGACTGAAAACACCTGAATTCAAAGATTAAGAGGTGTGGCCAATACTTTGGTCCATAGAATGTATTTAAAACAGAAAGGTACCACGACAACAGGTAGGCAAAACTCTTGTAATGAAAACCTATAGGACCTCTAACTGAAATGATATACAACCATGTTCAAATGTTATAGAAATGTTTAACAGACTAAAGAAAGCTACTGTCGGCTGCTCTCTTGTCAGAGCGGGTAGCTCCACGTTTGATTTGGCAGAGTTTTACGCCAGATGCACTTCCTGATGCAACTCCAAAGGGGATTTGTATCTCCGGCTGAAATCAAACTAGCAACATTTCACTTGGCAAACTAATGTGTAAATCACTACACTATAGAGCCACTAGGGATGTTTAGCAGACTGAAAGACACTGTGCAGTGGTCTCTTTTATTTTAAGGCTGTTTTCAATCCAATAAACATTTGGCTAGATGACACCGTATTTTCCATCAGAACATTCAAATATATATCCAGTAAGGTCATAAACCAGGCAGGAAGTTTTTGGGCAGTGTTTTTGGTGTTTTTAGCCCTGCCATATAGCCCTTTTCCACTAGTACCTACTCGGGTGGGCTCAACTCGACTCGGCACGGTTTGAGGGGTTTTCCATTAGGTGGTAGTACCTGGTACCAGGTACTTTTTTTAGTACCTGCTTGGCTGGGGTTCCAAGT
>VUQS01073924.1:5474-15739 GCA_015108495.1 Heterochromis multidens
CAAATAAAGTCCTAGAATTTCACTCACCAAAACTGGAGCTCAGACTTATTGGATGGTCTGTTAGTACAATTAACCACACAGCAGCCATATTATTGGTCAGATAATTGCATTAAAAATGCTCCAAAAGGCTCCAACGGCACAAACATGGTCCAGAGGTCCAGTTCAGGGACTCCAGTTAGCTGAGGTGAAGCCTAGCAGACCACTAGCAGCTACAGCCACCTGTGTACCTGTCAGTCAAAGAGGCCACGCCCCTAACTTTTTGCCTTAAATAAATCTAAATGGATGAATTATTAAAAAAATAAAATAAAAAATAGAAATTGGAGCTGGCTTCAAGTGGCAATTAGAGGAACTGCAGCTTTTGCTCTTTGCTGACAAGCCACCAGCAGAACAAAGTTTCCCTCAATGAACAACTTTAATATAACTCTTGGTCTCTTTGCAGCATTCATGCCCGGCCCGGTGCTGTACGGCAGCGTCATCGACACCACCTGCATCCTGTGGGGCAAGAAATGTGGCAAGCAGACTTCCTGTCAATACTACGACCTGAAACGCTTCAGAAACAGGTAACAGAAACACCTCCTGCTGGGAAAAAGTTTGGGCACCAGACCAAACCCTTTTAGTCCAGTCTTTTAATTTAGGCGCTACTTGGAAAGCTACCACTACCGATACTAACAAAATACAAAAAAGTGGTCATTAAATTGATTTGAATTTTGAAATGAATACAGCAATCTTTCCTTCTCATAGTAGGAAAGATTAAATGATTATTTATTTAGATGTTGATGCAGTTTGTGAGTTAGCCATTAAAAAAATTAAAAACATACAATTTCATACTCGTTATCACAACAAACAGCAGCTGGATGAAATTAAGTGTATTTGGATGTTAAAAAATGCACCTTTTCTGCAGCTATAAAGACTTTTAAAATGTAACTGCCAGCACAGAAACACTTTTCCTATACACAGCGGAGATTTGTGGCTTTCTAAAGTCCTGTTTTGTCATCTGACTTCATCCCAGACCAGCCCCCAAACACGAAAACAGCCATGAAAAAGCCCATAACCACCTGTTTGTGTTCATGCATGCAGGTTTCTGGGACTGCAGGTGGTCTTTGTGTGCGGGGCGCTGCTCTGCTACCTGCTGACGATTGTCGTCCTGCGAAAAAGGGACAACCATCAAGAAAGAGCATACCAGATGGTGAAAAACCAGAAAATATCAGAGAACACCAAAGAAAAAGAACTAATGACCTGAAAAGGATTCAGAAAAAGGAGTTCTCACAGAGGCTGAATAAGGAGCTTTTTTAAAGCTGGTTGAAAGGAAGCTGCTATGAAGCTGTGAATTACTCGGTGTGGTGGATGTTTCTCATATAAAAGACCAATATGCCTGCATTATAAGGCAAAGATGTTTTTTATTATTGTTATGTTTATACATCTAGGACACATAACTAACATTTCAAAAGGATCTCATGTTTTTATAATGAACTTGTTACTGTGACTGACAGTATATAGTTATATAAAGCATTATCTACAAGTTTCACTTTCAACGTTTAGCCTCTGGATATCGTGCAGTATATTGGTCACAAACAGAGGGCCCAAACTACAACCTGAGTAATAAGGAACTCTGTTTGTTTGGGATTTATTCATTTTTGTTTGATTAAGCCATAGACTGCATAAAAAGATTGATGTGACGTCACCCACCACATTTTGAATCCTCAACTTTAGTGTTTTGGTTTCCACCATTTTGGGTTTTAGCAGCCTGACGTGAGCATAAACATAATATATGTAATCTTATATATAAACACCGATCAGACATAACATTATGACCACTGAGCGGTGAAGTGAATAACATTGATTATCTCTTCATCATTGTTAGTAGGTGGGATATACAAGTGAACATTTTGCCCTCAAAGTTGATGTTAGAAGCAGGAAAAATGGGCAAGCGTGAGGATTTGAGCATGTTTGACAAGGACAACTGGGTCAGAGCATCTCCAAAACTGCAGCTCTTTTGGGGTGTTCCCGGTCTGCAGTGGTCAGTATCTATCAAAAGTGGTCCAAGGAAGGAACAATGGTGAAACAGTGACAGGGTCATGGGCAGCCAAAGCTCATTGATGCACGTGGGGAGTGAAGGCTGACCCGTGTGGTCCGATCCAACAGACAAGCTACTGCAGCTCAAACTGCTGAAAAAGTTAATGCTGGTTCTGATAGAAAGGTGTCAGAATTCACAGAGCATCACAGTTTGTTGTGTATGGGGCTGCATAGCTGCAGACCAGTCAAGGTGCCCATGCTGACCCCTATCCACCACCGAAAGCACCAACAATGGCCACGTGAGCATCAGAACTCGACCACAGAGCAATGGAAGAAGGTGGCCTGGTCTGATGAATCACGTTTTCTTTAACATCACGTGGCTGGCCAGGTGCGAGTGCATCACTTACCTGGGGAACACCTTGCAACAGGATGCACTATGGGAAGAAGGCAAGCTGGCAGAGGCAGTGTGATGCTTTGGACAATGTTCTGCTGGGTCCTGCCATCCATGTTGATGTTACTTTGACATGTACCACCTACTTAAGTATTGTTGCAGACCATGTACACCCTTTGATGGTAAGGTATGGTATGGTATTCTCTGATGGCTGTGGACTATTTCAAGCACTCACCACCTACTCACCAGCAGGATAATGCACTGTGCCACAAAGTAAAACTGGTTCAGGAATGTCTTGATGCATGCTAAATATTCCAGGTAAAAGAATCCCAAAAAGTTGAATCTGTTCATTTGGAGACTGAAGAAGTTACCAGTTGGTGACGAAACGTTTCTCCCACTAAAAAAAGGCTACATCCAGATGAACAGATTCAACTTTTTGGTTCAGGAATGGTTTGAGGAGCTTGAGGTGTTAACTTGGCCTCCAAATTCCCCAAATCTCAATCTAATCCAGCATCTGTGGGATGTGCTGGACTAACAAGTCCGATCCATGGAGGCCCCACCTCACAAGTTATAGGACTTAAAGGATCTGTTGCTAACATCTTGGTGCAGATACCACAGCACACCTTCAGGGGTTTAGTGGAGTCCATGGGTCAGGGCTGGTTTGGCAGCAAAAGGGGGACCGACACAATATTAGGCAGGTGGTCATAATGTTATGCCCTTTAAGGAGTTTCATCTAGTAAACATAATTTTGTACTTGTTTTTATTTAAATGTTTTATCAACTTTTACAACCACTACCACAGTTTTCTGTCTCTCATCAGATGCACATACACAGACTCAGGTCAATACCTGTTCATGGAGAGGTCTATATTCTCTATATTGGGACATTCCCAGAAGGTGTTGGGTGTAACAGTCTCAATGAGGTTGGCTTGCAGGTAAAGGTACTGCAGCTTGCCGAGGCCTCGCAACATCCCCTCTGTCAGGTTCCTCAACTTGTTAAAGCCCATCTGGAGAACCTGGGGAGACAAAGACAAGTGGGATTAGTCTAATCTCCGAAGAGCTAGCCTGTGCCAGGCATCACTCACTACAAGCTGGAAACATACAGAACAAACAGATGACGATTCAAACAATTCGTGTTTGACACGGTGATCTAAGCCTGTGTGCTGCACTGAATTTACTCAGATCTTTCTTGTTCACATTTTACCTCCTGGCTCAGCTCCAGCAGCCGGGATAGATATCTAAGCATGCCAGCTCATTATGGATGTGTTCAGCTCAGTTTGGTGAAACACTTTGCTCGAATGTTCCTGGAAACCATAATGAGCGGGCGTTGTCATTCTCATGTGTCTGTGTCCATCTGTGCATATATCGGTGGAAAAATTTATATCCCTTAAAGGTGCAGTTACACAGTTTAAAAACTACCGATGGTTATATTAGTATACAAAAGTATAATCAGCAAAATTCAATAAAATACGGACATTTTTAAAATTATGGGGGTTTCAGTTATTCCTGATTTCTGAGTTTTGTATAATAAGAGAAAGTAAAATTGAATGTTACAGGACACACATTATCCTAAATAAAATAGTTTAAACTTATGATATGTGATAAATATTCTTATAGTAAACATAGACTTATTCAAACTATAAGTAAAGAAATGTAATGCATGGTTTGAATCTAAACTATTTGTCTCTGTGCACACCTCAGTACTGTATCATTCTGATTACTTTCACATGAGCTTGACAATTTCACCATGAACCTGAAACATGTGCAGAGAGCAAACATTAACTCCTGTGTCAAAACGAACCAAGTTTCATGTCGATGATCAGCACTAGCATTCAAACAAACAGCAGTTTTTAGTGGAAATGTATGCAGAGGAGTCTGAGGAAAAACATTTGGCACAAACAACCACTCCCACTCAGTGCATGATGAAAACACACACCAGAGTTGGCTGCCTCTTCCCAAAGTGAAGTTCAAGTTCAAAGGTTACCGTTTCAACATAAGGAAGAGATCTTTTTGCAAAGCCTACCTTCTTCTGAATTTAACTGGGTAAATTATTAAGTTGAATCTATTTAGCTATCAATAGAACAGGCTGCTGTAAACACAAAGAGGGCCATGAAAGCTTTATTAAAGCTTGTTTCTTGTAAATTCCATGTTATTGAACCTCTGTTATATTGTGTACCCCTGTCCATAATTTTGAGTGTTTTCATTTCAGTCTTGTGTTTTTTGACTATTAAAAATATTAATTTCAAATTTAATTTAATTTATTTTCAAATTTAATTTAAATCAATTTTGTTGCTTGGGTTGTGCTGCGACCTCTCCTATTCGCCAGTTGCCAGGTGTGTGTAATTTTTCCTATCTCTCTCTGCTCTCCCTCCCCTCACCCCCAACTGGTCGCAGCAAATGGCTGCCCCTCCCTGAGCCTGGTTTTTCCTTCCCACTGTCGCCAGGTGCCTGCTCACAGGGGGTCGTCTGATTGTTGGGGTTTTCTCTGTATTATTGTAGGGTCTTTACCTCACAATATAAAGTGCCTTGAGGCAACTGTTGTTGTGATTTAGCACTATATCAATGAAACTGAATTGAATTGAACTGAATTGAATTGACCGACTGAAAAATTTAAGACATCACCCTATGCATCTAGTGCAGATGTGCAAGTGGTCAGAAGAGTGATCTATAGTGAGCTATAGTGAGGTGTAATTTTTGCCTCTATATGCCACCCTGGTTGATTGTAATCAAACAATCAAGATATGATGAGGAGCTTAAATTTGAAGGGTTTAACAAAAATTATTGCATTAACTATTTAGTTGAGAGCCATTTTAATACATATATAGCTCTGCAGTTTTGGAGACTCAAAAGTAATTATACAAACTAAAAATTTTAAATACAAATAGTTTTTAATACTTGGATGAAAATCTAGAACCCATGGATATCATGAGATAGTCTGCAGCCACTTTCAGCTGATGCTTGTTTGTGCATTCAGTTTTGTCTTTAGTAACTGAAAAGCATGCTCTATTGGGCTGAGATCAGGTGACTGACTTGGTCATTGAAGAATATTCTATTTCTCTGCCTTGAGAAACTCTTGTTTTGCTTTTGCACTTTGCCTTGGCTGATCACCTTTGCAGCATTTAGCTGAATCTGAGCAGAGTATAGCCCTGCACACTTCAGAATTCATCCTACTTCTATCAGCAGTCATATCATCAATAAACACTACCAGACGGTTCCATTGGCAACCATACATGGCCATACCATAACATTGCCTCCACCATGTTTGACTGATGATGGGGTATGCTTTGGATCATGAACTGTTCCTTTCTGTCTTCACACTTTTCTCTACACCTTGTTGTAAACTCTCTGTATTTGCATTCATGAAGGCATCTCTTGATTGTAGACTTTGCCAGTGTTACACCTACCTCCTCGAGATTGTTCTTGACATGGTTAGATGTTGTGAAGTTGTTTTTCTTAACCAAGGAAAGAATTTATGATCATCCACTCTTTTACATCACGTTGTGTTCTGTGGTCTTTCAGCCTTTTTGGTGTTGTTGAGCTGCAGTCATCATTTTTTAGAATGTACCAGAATGTTGATTTGGCCACTCCTAAAGTTTTTGCGGGCTCTCTGATAGGTCTATTGTGGTTTTTCAGCCCAAGG
Organism: Heterochromis multidens; assembly: GCA_015108495.1. NCBI lineage: Eukaryota > Metazoa > Chordata > Actinopteri > Cichliformes > Cichlidae > Heterochromis > Heterochromis multidens. Next base: position 11,517 of record VUQS01073924.1, read on the forward strand.
ATGGCATCCCTCACTTGCACTAACATCTCTTTGGACCTCATATTGAGAGTTCCAGTGAAAGATTCAACACTTGGAATCAACTCCATATCTTTTTAGCTGCTTATCTTTTATCTCCCTTGGAATAACAAGAAACGGGCCTCTCTTGGCCTTGAAACTGTCAGTCAATTGTCCAATTACTTTTAAGCCTCCGAAAATGGGGGATTTAAAATCCATTCTGGTGACGTACAAAGGCATAGTTACGGAAACTGTCCAAATACTTAAGGACCTGACTGTAAAAATAGCAGCCACACTGAAAGTAGTCTAGAACTGCACAGAGGAAAACCACCATAAAGAGGGGATCAGCTTACTTGATAATCAGATAAGGTTCTTACTTTCAACAGGCAGAGTTGTAGCACTTTTTTTTTTTTTTTAAATACTCATACCTCATACTAATAATATTTGAAGGTCGGTACCAAAATAGTATAGTAGTTTGATACCCAGTGTTAAGTATACATCGTGCAATTGGATTATTAGCCCACTGGCGCACTATGATTTAAACAGCAGTTTAATGTTGGCTATGCACTCTTATACGCACCAGGAGTTTGATTGCATTGAGACTGATGGATTGCATTTAGTTACTTTGTATACTGTAAAATTATTCAGTATTTTATACATTACCCAGATACATCCAAACAGTTTGAGAAGTGCACCTAAGTGCACCATTTTATGTACCTAAAGAATACTGTAATTTTCCACTTTTGCATTCATGAATGTGCACTTATATGGAAGAGTTTATGAATGCGCATTGTGTCATGACTCACCTGCAGATTAAATTGTGCTGAAAATGCTCCATCTTCCACGTAACTGATATCGTTCTTGGTCAGGTTCAGATAGGTGAGGTTGCTGAAGCGACTCAGTGAAGAATAATGGACCGCCCGTATCTTGTTCTCATTCAGCCTCAGATCCACAATAGTGCTGTGGAGATATGTGTGAGATCTCCAAATGTTCTGCAACACGGGAAAATACTGTGGAAATAAGTTTCATGGTAAGTTTTCGTACCTGTTAATATGGGAGGGGATGGCCTCATAGGGAGGCTGGTTCATACTGCAGATCGCCAGCCACACGAAGCCTTTCTCCCCTTCAATAAGCCAGCAGTCTGCTTTTACTACTGGCAACCGCATCATTGAAAGCAGGGCAAACAAACAGAAGAAGGAGCTGGCTGTAGACAAGACCACTGATGAAGTGTTATGTCGCTGCCGTCCCTGTCCTGTATTCTGGGCCATTTGGGATGTCATTGCAGTATCCACTGGAGAAAGCCGACCAGAGATGCTCGCCATCTAACATTTATTTTTGTAGACTGGAGCCATTGGAAAGGGAGGGTGGGTGGGTTTTTAATGGTTATATTTTCATGAACAGGGACTTGCTTTGCTCAAGATTTTTGACTGTTTTATGTGAGGCAAATGTGTTAAACCAAGGAATTGCTCGACATAGAAATAGAGTGCATGAATGGGATGTATCACTTCATTGGCAGTATGTGTGTCTAGGTAAACTGTATCAGTTGTTTAATTAGGGGGTCACATTTGATTTATGTATAATTTGTCCTAGTGCCAGATTGGCTGGTATTCATGTCTTCTGTGGCCATCTGCACCTCTGATTGGACAAGCAACTCTTTTCTTTCTTCTTCATTGCGTGCTGCTCTGTACTTTGTGTGAGAACTGATCCCTGGAGGGAAAGGGAGAGAGAGATGGGAGGAGGGTGTAAGAACGGGATTGCCAGTAAAACACAGTGGTTTATTTGTGAGCTGCAACAAACACAACCCTGTTACCAGCATGATGAGATAGAGGTGCTTATTTTTTTTTTCTTATATAACAGTCTGACGTGTGCACATGTATACACAAATTTATGCATGCGCACTCACACAATTTTTATATACAGTGACATTTCTTGACAAGACCAATTAGTGTACACACTGGCGCAGATACACAATAAGCACCTGCAGATCTTAAAAATACACACAGCGTGCTGCTGCTGTAAAAACACACACACACATTTTCTGCAGTTCCATTAGCCTCAGGGCCTTGATGGCCTGGGCTAAGAATGGCCATGGCTCCTATACTGTATCTAATTAATTAATCTGCTCTAAATAAAACACTTCCTGGGAAAAACAGCTGACGTATGACGGAATAGGAGCGACAGGGAGGCAGGGAAGTGAAAGAGGCTCTCACAGGGCTGTGCTAAGCAGGAGGAAGAAAAAGTGGGTGCAAGAGAGCAGTGAAGAAAGATGCTTGGGGGAGGGGAGAGAAATGGCGAGATAGAGAAAAGGCTGAGGTAGAGGGAGGAATAAAGCAATCGGTGGCAAAAGAGATAGTGATTCTGTGAGAAAAAGAGTACGAAAGGGATGTATAGGGACTCTGTTCAGGGAAATTGCTAGAATAATGGCTCCCTCTTCTCTTTGAGAGCCTTTTTCTCTCAGCTGTAAGAGCAACAAACAGGAAGTGACATCATTGAGGTGAAGGAGAAGGAGTGGGAAGGAGCAAAAGGTCTGCTGTTCCCACCTTATTGATTACAGCGAGGCAGAGAGGTGCTGATGTGTCACCTCTGATCTGAGGAGGAGGGTAAATGAGAGCGGCATACTTGTTGAGAATGGGACACAGTTCCCCTCACATTTTTGTGTCCTTTTAAAGAGCTGGCTTCTGGAAATATATTCAGATACAGCCTGTTAACAATGCATTCACTTAACGAATGATCGGAAATTACTCTCCTGACATTCTCACTTTTAATGACACATGGGTTTGTGGTGATACTCCTCCACTCTCATAGCTCATCAGTCGTCTGGCCTTGGTCAAGTAGGTAGCATTAAACTTGCAGTGGTTTGGAGCTTGTGGAAAATTGTGTTAAATGCAGATAAAAAAAAATAACAATAAGAGTTATCTTTCATGCACCACCCCTGTCTAGACAAATGTATCGAACGGCACAAGAGATTGTGAGGCAGGACTGCATTCTGGGCTTTTCTTTGTCATTTGATTTATTACAAATGTTATGTGTTTTTCAGTGAGGGTTTTGATCTTCTAGACTTGCGGGAATTGATATGCCTCTGTTGTATGTCATTAACTTCTTCGGTCTGTAGTTTGTCCCTTTTCCTCTATGCCTTCTCTCCCTCTGTATCTTCCCTCATGCATCTCCAACTCCAGAGCTGCATGCGTCTGCTGTACGGTAACCACAACCTGCTGAGTGTTTACTGTTATATTGTTTGTGATTTGTTGCTCTTCTTTTCGCTCTTTGCTTCCCCCTCACCCCAACCGGTTGAGGCAGATGGCCGCCCTCCTTGAGCTTGGTTTATGTCGTTGGTTTCTTCCTGTCAAAACAGAGTCTGACTCCCTGCTGTTACAATGTAAAGTTCCCCAAGATAACTGCTGTTGTGAATTGGCACTTTAGAAATACAAATGACTTGGAATACTGTAAAACCCGGAAGCCTTCTTTAGAAATGTGACTAATGTACACTGGCATGCATGAGTGTTTGCCGGTGTGTACGCATATGCATGGGCTTTCCCACTCAGTCAGCACAATCTATAATTGATGGTGAGACTTCCTCCCACGTTGCATGAGACAAACTACCTAGATGGGACACCAGAGAAAGAGTAGGAACTGCTGGCAGCTACACACATACACAGACGGGAAATGTCCATTTTGCTGACCAATGGATAAGCTCGGGTAAACAAACTGTTTAGAGGGAACAACATGATGGGGGGGCTGTTTAGTTAAGATGCTGATTTCCGCCTGACCTCTTTTGTACTGAGGCAAGTGATGTCGGCTGAAGGGCCAGGAGACAGAACAGGAGTGCAGGGTAGCAGAAAGAGATACAGTAGCAGTTACTGGCTTTCACTTGACCTTCTTTTGTAGTAAATACACTTGTAGTAGCTAACATGATATGCACAGAAGGAACTGTTAAGAGCCTGTCGGCCTCTTTTCCATTTTGCATCATTCATCGCATTCCCCGACCTCGCTCGCACTCTCTGTGCGTACACACGCTCAACGCTGCCTCAGCTGTGGAGAACAGCCATGTGGAATATTCCAGCACTCAGCATCGTGACCGCCTCACTTTTCAGTCATGTCACACTCAAAGATTTATAGGGTACAAACCGTCATACCGAGAAAGACTGAGACTCTAACCTTGCTTTGACCATGGTGGTGTCATGGCTGCTGTAGTTTAAGGAAATGTAGTGTAGATGTACATGTTCTCTGAA
>VUQS01073924.1:22952-36036 GCA_015108495.1 Heterochromis multidens
TTATATAAGATAAATAAATAAAAATAAATAAGTAAGGGAAAAAAAAAAAAAAAAAAAAAAAAAAAAAAACTCTGAAAATGGTCAGGTTCAAGAACTGGACTGAAAATGAGTGAAAAAGCAGCCAGTATCCAAAGAAAAAGTTTGAAGCATTGCTCAAGACCACTTTTAAAAAAATTTCAAGAAATTCTGGCTCCTTGGAAGCAAAATATAAAGAACTGAGGGGTGGCTCAAGACTTTTGCATAGTGCTGTGTATAAATTATTCAGAATTTACAAGTTTCTTCTTTCTTAAGTTTGCGATCTTTTCAACAGGAATATAACTGTTCATTTCTGAGTGCCATTTAGTAATGAGGAGATGGGAATCAGGTTTCTATGTCTCTGCCAAACATTTCCTGTAGAACACATTTTCACAAAGTTAATTCAAAATGTAATCAAAGGACTGCTTATTTTGTAAATGTGAGTTAATTTAATTGCAGGAATTTGGCAAGTGTTGCATAGATCATACCACAAGTTCCTCACTACAGTGCAGGAAAAAGCTCTACTCACACCACATTTAAAATTAATTTCAGATAATGCCAGTTTGGAGTTAGTTCGGGAAGAAAATCATACTGAACTACTCTGTGCATTCACAGTGGCTGATGGAGTATTTTGACACAGATCTGACCAGCGATGTTCCTTAGTTGTAGTGTTCAAATCTGATTCCCATCTCTCACTTGATTTGTGCAAATGTAGCACAAAGCGCTTTTTCAACAATGATAGATATATTTTAGAACTCAGTTTATATAGGTGTCCCTTATAAAAGCAATTTCTCCACAGCAGTGAGCACAGTTAAGGTCATTTCAGGGTCCTGGTTGGTTCTAAGAAAAGATCTTAACTGAAGGTAAGAGAAAAAAAAGTCTTGCTGGATGGATTCATATTTTCTCGTCAGTTGTTCAAAAGGAATAAAAAGCCTGTCTTCATAACAGTCCTCCAAATATTGGATTTCTTTATGATGCCAGGGTCTTATTGTTTAAAGTCATGGGTATGAGTTTATTTTTTCTCAGACGTGTTTTTGTTGACAGACCCACTTTCCAACTGAGATGTCTGAGTCACATACCAGATTTTAATACTTTAAGATATGTTTACTTCATTTTTGAGCAGATGAAGGGCACAGTTGTCATAAACATTAAATAGACCTTGAGGTGAGATTGTTTTGTCAATTGTTTTGTTGCCAAGGTCAAGAATAGAGTCTGAGCCACAACTATACTCTATCTTATTGTTTATTTCAAAGCAGCTAATGAAGTGCACTTAAATTATGCATTAAAAACTAAGTAAGGTAATTAATGATTTGTGTTAATTGCCTTGGTTCTAATTAAGGGAAAGTTGCATAGTGTCACAGCACTACACAACTGTGTAATGATACCGACTCACTAACCTTTGACCCCTTTAAATGTTAAATAATGTTATCTATCTATCTATCTATCTATCTATCTATCTATCTTAAGCCATTGTAGGAAGCACAAATAGTTTACTTCCAACTTTGATATGTCAGTGCCCCTATGCCTTGTGGAGAAAGCCAAGTCCACAAAAAATAGCTTTTCTAGTGCGGTGCTAAAAAATGACTGCCACAGAGCTCTGACCCAAAACCAACAAATAAAAAACAACAGTGTGAGCCAGCTTTTATCACCACAGACATTAAAAGAGAGAGTCATGGCACTCAAGAAATCAGGAAATGAACTTTATAGAAGTATTTTCTAAAGCAAAATGGTGCCTGTCCACCCAAAGAACCAATCAACAGCCAAACCAAAAATCAGATATATGTGTGTAGTAGATGTAGTAGAAGAAAGTTTCAGCTTTGTGGCGGTGGGCACATGTAATCCAAAATGACTAGTATTTGGAATTTTTCATAATTCCCTCCACCTTGACTAATTTACCAGAAAAACATCCCCAAAGCATGATGCTGCCACCACCATGCTTCACTGTGGGCATGGTGTTCTTTTTTGTGCCAAACATACCTTTTTCATCAGAGCATTAAACATTTTCCTGTTTTCTTTTGGAAGACTTGATATATGTTGTTGCAAAATTTAGCCAGACTTGAATGTTTTTCTTTATGAGAAAAGGGTTCCATCTTGATACCCAGTCCCAAAGTATTATTTTTAAGGGTATGCATGTTTATGCAACCAGAGTATTGTAAGTTTTACATTTTTACAGTGCTGTACAAAAGTCTTGAGCCACCCCTCATTTCTATATATACTGCTCAAGAAAAATAAATTAAAGGGAAACTTTTTAAATAGAGTATAACATCAAGTCATTTAAACTTGTGGGATATTGATCTGGTCACTTAAGTATCAGAGGGGGTTGTTAATTAGTTTTAGCTGCTTTGGTGTTAATGAAATTAACAACAGGTGCACTAGAGGGGCGACAATGAGACAACCTCCAAAACACGAATGGTTTTACAGTTGGAGGACACTGACATTTTTCCCTCCTCATCTTTTTTGACTCTTTTTTCACTAGTTTTGCATTTGGCTAGGGTCAGTGTCACTACTGGTAGCATGAGGTGATACCTGGACCCTACAGAGGTTGCACAGGTAGTCCAACTCTTCAAGTGTGGCACATCAATATGTGCCTTTGCCAGAAGGTTTGCTTTGTCTCTCAGCACAGTCTCAGGAGCATGGAGGAGATTCCAGGAGACAGGCAGTTACTCTAGGAGAGCTGGACAGGGCTGTAGAAGGTCCTTAACCCATCAGTAGGACTGGTATCTGCTCCCTTGTGCAAGGAGGAACAGAATGAGCATTGCCAGAGCCCAACAAAAGGACCTCCATGGTGTGAATGTCTCTCACCAAACAATCAGAAACAGACTTCATGAGGGTGGCCTTGAGGGCCTGACATCCTCCAGTGAGCCCTGTGCTCACTGGAGCCCAATTGGCATTTGCCATAGAATACCAGAATTAGTAGGTCCATCACTGGCACCCTGTGCTTTTCACAGATGACTGCCTGACCTGACCTGACTGCCATTAGGTATCGCGACGGAATCCTTGGACCCATTATCAGACCCTACGCTGGTGCAGTGAGTCGTGGGTTCCTCCTGGTGCACGACAATGCCCGGCAATGTGGCGAGAGTATGCAGGCAGTTCCTAGAGAATGAAAGACTTGATACCATTGACTCGCCCCCACACTCACCTGACCTAAATCCAATAGAACACCTCTGGGACATTATGTTTCAGTCCATCCAACACCACCAGGTTGCACCTCAGACTGTTGAGGAGCTCAGTGATGCCCTGGTCCAGATCTGGGAGGAGATCCCCAGGACACCATCCGTCGTCTCATTAGGAACCCCGACATTGTCAGGCATGCATACAAGCACGTGGGGTCATACAAACTACTGAGTACCATTTTGAGTGACTGCAATGAAATTTCTGCAAAAAGACTAACATGCTGCATCATTTTTTCACTTTGATTTTTTGGGTGTCTTTGAATTCAGCCCTCTACAGGTTGATCATTTTCATCCTTTCATTCCTAACACATTACTCAGTCCATGTCAGTATAGATATCCAGCATGATTTTTTTCTGAGTGAGATCTGATTTGTTTTCAAAGTATTTAATTTTTTCAGCAGTTATCCTTCATATCAACTTGCATCACACATTTGTTAGAAAGTTCATACACACGTCTTTTATTCAGTCTTAATTAGTTAACCCTCTGGTCCAGGGTATAATTGACTGTTCTTGACTACTTTTGATTTTACCTTTATAGATCAATTCAATTTTATTTATATAGCGCCAAATCACAACAAAAGTCGCCTCAAGGCGCTTTATATTGTAAGGTAAAGACCCTACAATAATACACCATCTTTTCACCTTTAATAAAAACTGTTTACCTTGCATCATTCTTTTCAGCACAACCTCACATGTCTGACTTTACAGTTATTTTTTCATTTTGACAAACTGTATTAACACAGTGGACCTAAAATCACACAAAAAACATAAAATCTGAGTAGAAAAAAAGTTAGATTTTTGTTTAACGGATCATTTTCATAACTTGAAATGCAAACATAAATTGTAAATTTCAAAAATGTATGCACAAATTTAGCAAAAAACAAAGTTATATACAATTATTTACATAACAATGCAGGCAATGCTTCAGGCACTTTTTGTACAACTATTTACAACTAACTACAAAATAATCAGGTGTCACACAAATTATTTGTGCCACTCCAAAAAATAGTTCCTGTCCACCACAAAACAGAGGGGCACATCACAGGTCAGGTGTATCACTCCTGTTGTCCACCCGGAGACAGCAACTGTCACTCCCACAACTTTCCCCTCTTCCTAAGCTACCAAATGCCACGTGTTGCCATATATTTTTATGATTGGTTAATGTGGTGCATTTTTCCACCAATAGGAAAGAGGGCGTCATGTTTTTTTTTTTTGCTTGCAAGTACTTTCTGCTTGCAAGCGCTTTCCTTAGAAAATCCAGTTTTTACTGTTCCTCCTGCACTAAACACGACGACAATATTCAGGAAGTAGCATGGCATAAATTATAGTCTGTTTTACTTGGACTATCAACACAATTTAAAAACGTCCACACTTTCGACACAAGTTGAAACAGAGACTCAGCGAGGCTGCATCTTGCTGCTACATCATCTTAAATTGGTCATGTGATTTGGACGCACCGGCGCATCCGTCGACTCAAGAGGATTAATATCCAGTTTTCAGTGTAAGGCCAATGATGAGCCATTACATGCAGCTCTATCTGCTGTTACATACTTTTTCCATAATGTATTATGTAAAGCTGATGTGAACACATCTGTCTGTTTTTATTATTCAGCCCTATAGTCTAAAGTGGAGGGAAGTCTGTTGTAAAGCTCAAATTCTGTGTGTGTGTGTGTGTGTGTTCATACCTCATAGAGACAAGTCTGGTGGAAGGGCTGCCCACAGCGAGGGTCATTACACACCTGATCAGGGATGGCAGCTTCAAGTCGATATGAATAGCAGATGCCACACTCAAGGTTGAAACTCTACACAGAGAGAAAGCAGTGAATGTGGATGTGCAGCACGTCCTCACACATGCTAAAGAAAATACTCCAAACATCACCCTGTAACTCCTTCACTTTCTCTCTGCTCTTGGCTGCATTTTGGTGTAATAAGAAACTCCTGTTTTGTTTTCTTTTTTTCCTGCAGCTATCCATTAAAAGAGAGGATGTCAGGAAAAAAAAAAGAAAAAGGAAAAAAATCAACATCTGGTCAACTCAACTTTTTTTGCACTCCTCTGAATGTTAATGAAGCGGAGGCATTAATCACCGCGGCGACAGCGGATAAACACGACACCCTTTCAACCCATCCGCAGAGAGGGGAGGGGAAAAAAACGGGGGCTTAAAAAAAAAAAAGAGACAAATGGTTTTTCGTGATTAAAGCGGTTTGATAGTGCAGAGAATTCTGCCATCTTTGTTATTCTAATGATCTTATCTGTAAACAACCCAATTAAAGGAGAATTGGAGCCCACCTCTTAGAAAAACAAAACACACAAAGAAAAATGTGGAAAGAAACGGGAAAATAAGCAGCGGTGTATGTCCGCCCCCTTAGAACTCTGAGCTCAAACAGGAGAATGTATGCAGAGATGTAAACACACACACACACACACACAGAAGGGACATGTTTGAAATGGAAAATGGGGCAACTATGTGACATACAGATTTTTCGTGGGTGGCAGGTGATGGGAATTCGATCTCCAAAACATCCTGGAGGTTGTGCAAGACGCTGGAGTCCGGGTTCCTGCCAGCAGACCACAGACAGCTCCTTCACACACTAATTAACCACATGCAAATGAGCCTGCAAAGACACTGGGGGATGATTAGGAGACTTTCACTACTGCTATATAAAATGTAAGAAAAAAATAGCAGGAACATTTGAGCTGCCTCAGACTGCACAGTGGTAGAGAGAGAATTTCCTGAGATGTGTGTCATGCAGGGAGGCAAATGTTAAAACCTGGGGTGAAATTTAAATCTGTACCCAGCTTCATTTGGAAATGACTTTTTTTCTTCTTCCCCTGAGTGTTAATCAAATGGTTCTCTGCTCTCTGTGCAGGGTTCCACTTAAACACAGATAATGCTGCTGGATGTAAAGATAAAAAGAATTCTAGTCTGAATGGCTGATATGATAAAAAAAAAAAACCTACCAAAACCAACAATGAAAGCATGGACGACACTTTCTTGTGGACACAGACGAAAAGCTGCAAACACCACAGATGAGTTGTTCTTATGTTACTATTTCCCAGTACGCATGCTTGTATAAAAGATGGGAATAGCTTCCAGGTCTGAAAGTTAAGCTGATTTAAGTGTCTTAAACTTGCATTCTCTCTTATGACCAGCAGGGGTGACTCCTCTGGTTTCAAAAAGACTTCTGGTTGTATAGAAGTCTATGGGAAAAACATCCCTCAGCTATCTTCCTCTGTGCCCTCAGAAAATCCTTTCCTGATGAGTTCATGAGCTCAGTTCAGCTTAGCTTCAAGTCTAAAGCTGCATCCACACTGGAAGCGTTCACAGCAACATGGCCTCCAGAGTCCAAAGAAAATGAGATTTGGCGACTTCAAGTGACGAAGTGGGTGGGTCCTGAGATAAACTTTTCTCATCTTTGAGGCGCATCAATAAAGCAACTATCAGTGAGAGTACAGGATACAGGTAACCGACATATGAGGTGGTAGTAAATACATTAGTGGGTTACCTAGGAAACCAGAGCCTGGAATGTCCGTGAGCGACCAGCTGTCGGCTTCAAAGCGATGCGCGACAAGCAACTCACTTCCAGTGTGGAAGCAGCTTTATTGAACGCAACATGATAGTCATTTTGCAAATTAAGGACTCTAGCAAGGTTTTTAATGCTCAATATCTTTTATAAATAGAAAGTAACCACCCTGTCAGAAATCATCTTAACACTAATTCTACTGTCATATTTTCTGCATCTGTCAGTACAGGAACAACCAGGCCCTTCTTATTCCAAAGTACTGCGGTGTGTTTTAGGTACACACAAGGTGTCGTTTGTTGGCAGTGCATGACATGATGGGCTATGGCACAGGCGATGCTAAAGCCCTCCACAGATAGATGGTGCAGACGCAGATGAGACTGCTCTGCAGGTTCAGCACTTGGATTGACTTCTTTCCCAGCAGTCATGATAACTTGTACATTTTTAATAGGAACCAATGGGCCCGAAGCTGACAGCCACAGAGTTAAATATTAAGTAAGTATTGTGTAAGTATTGTTGACAGTAATGCAAAATCATATCAAATACATCATATTATACATGACATCCACCAAATTCTTCAAAACGTGTATAACCTACATTTTAGTTAAACTGAATGTTCTGCTCAAAGACACGATTCTGCTGAATGACCACGTGAAAGATCAGTGAGTGAGAAAACCTTACCACAAGTGCATGTTGGCGTTCAGCTTATTCCTCAGCGGAGTCACCACTGAAACAAAACACAAGAAACGATGTGGAATTGGATGTAAATGAGAATACTAATAACAGCCTTAAATTAGATCTGAAGTCACATTTCAAGCAGCTTCAGATACACTATTATTGTATATAAGGCCTTGGAAAATTAGACTACCTTAAAAAAAAACACACTCTGCATATCCTCAAACAGCGTCTCTTATTGGACAAAGACCCAGATCAGCACAGACAGCGGCATCACCGCTGTCAGATATGAACCATCATTGCTTGTGTTGTTCCACAGGGGAGCTTTGTCTCCGTGCAGCACTCATCACTCTCACTGTTTGTTATTCCTACATGCAAAAAGCAATATTTCTATGCGACCCCCTGTATTTGAGGGTCGCTGCCTGCCTCCCGTCTTGGTGGCTGAAGTGTGCATGTGTTTAATATCTTTTGAGTTGCATTGCTAGGCAACAGGCTAGGAGTCGCGTGACCTTGGGTTTACAGAAACAATGGCCGACAATTGACGGGGACTTAAATAGAAAGCTGGAGCCCGAGCTCGCAGGCTGACTGGCTCCGGTGTTGCTGCGCTGGGAATGAAGATGTGCCACTCTGGAAGCAGATCCTCTGACACAACAACACACAACAGTCAACACAACCAGAGATGTGTGGAGAGCAAAGAGAAAAAAAAAAAAAGAAGTAGTTCTATTCCTTTTTCATTCACACCTCATGGCTTCTCACTGATCTGATCTGAATAATGATGGCACGGACAGAACTTGGGCTTTATTGCCTGGTCTGATCCTCAGCTGGTACATTATTGTGTGAAAACAGGCAGGACACACATGTGCCTACAGTGATACAGGCTTTAGGAAGAGGCTCCAGACAGTGGATCCTATTTATGAAACAACTAGCTTGTCAATTGAACTCGTTAAAAAAAAAGAATACTACTACTACTACTTCTGAAAGTCAGCTGACCTTTGAGTCAGAGTCCAAGAAGAAATGTTAGAACATTAGATATGGTGACTGTCATATACCCACAAGTCTCACAGTCACCTGATAACTGTATTACAGTGATTTCCCATGCTATAACAGTGAGTGTCAATTTTGGGGTCGTAATGGTGCAGATACCCTTCTTATGCTCTTGCACTGCCTGCAAACACACTTTGAAGTGCTTCCACGACTCTGGGGTCCTACCCACCATGCTCTGCTCCCAGCAGGCAGCATTCTGGCAGCATCTTTGGGTGTCTGGGATCCACCTCTACTTTGATGGATACGTTGTTTCCTGTACACACAGATGCACTCCTTTATCATAAAGACCAATGACTAGTAGAGTTGGTGTAATACTCGGTTGCATTGGCATTAGCCTGTGAAGTTGTGCCGAGATCTGACTGTGTGTATAACAGTACCAATGGCAATCCGCCTCGTGGTGTCGGAGCGGCTAGGTTTTTCCGGTTCCAGAATCCAGGTCTTGCTGTCGATCTCGTCCAGAATGTCCCAGAACTCTGACAGGGACTCCAAAATCAGCAGGAACTGGCTATGAAGCTGCTCCAGAGTGCTCTAACAAACCAGACCAGAAGAAGCACAGCAGTCAGTTACAACACAGTGCTATAACAGCAGTTAGTTCTATACAACTACTTCTATTAGCGGAGGTCTCAATCTCACCGACTGACTATGAGTTTGCCCCTACTGCTTCCATTGGAATTAAAAGGGTAAGTAGCAGCCAGGTGCTGCTAATCAAATACACTTGGTACTTGATCTTCTATAAAAGCAGAAGTTTTGGCAGTTTGCAGGTCTGGTGCATTTAGGTGTGTGTTAACACAATGCCACAATCTTCCCAGGGGTGGACATCCCAGCAAATTCACAAATGCTTAGAGAAATTACAAAAAAACCCCCAAAAACTTAGGCTTAGGTTTGAAAAGTTGCACCTGATCCACCACAAGACTTCTGGAACAATGTCCTTTGGACACATGAGACCAAACTGGAGATGTTTGGCTCTAACACATAGCCCCACGTTTGACAAGAACCAAACACAGCATATCAGCACGAACACCTCATACCAACTGTCAAGCACAGTGATGGTGGGGTGATGATTTGGGTTTGTTTTGCAGCCACTGGACCCGGGCACTTTCCAGTCATTGAGTAGAGCATTAGTGTCATGCAACAGGACAGTGATCCCAGACACACCAGCAAATCAGAATGACTGAAAAAGAAGACTCAAAATGTTGCACGGACCAGTTGAAGTCCAGGCCTCAACCTGATTGAGATGGTGTGGCGGGACCTTAAGAGAGCTGTGCACAAATGAATGCCCACAAATCTCAATGAACTGAAGCAACATTATAAAGAAGAGTGGGCCAAAATTCCTCCACAGTGATGTAAGAGACTGATAACATCAGACAAAAATGATTATTTTAAACTATTGCTGCTAAAGGTGGTTCTACAAACTAATCATGGAGTGTACTTTTTCACATGACTGTAGCACAGCTTGTGTGTCATCCCTGTCCTTTGTCTGTTTCAGTGTTCCTTTTTGTATTTTTATCATACCTGTAAAATTATAACAATGTATTAGTGAGTTTGAGATATATTAGCTTTGGTGTAATTAGCAACTCTGGACAGTGCCAGCGAGCTGCTATTTCTAATGCTGTTCAAAATAAAAACGAGAGTGGGATTGATCTTAAATTGCTCTCAGAAAAAAATTCTGATAAAGACATTTCCCACAATTTTAAGGTATTCAGTTAAGAAAAGTTAAAGCTGTTAAAATGTATGTTCTAGTTTTAGCATTCTGGTTATATCTATAAGTAGATACCCATAACAGTTAAAAGAACACATTACTTATTGCATAGATGATTTGGTTTAGTCAAACTCAGTGACACAAGGCAAAGAGAATCCTTTAAAGGTTTTTAATATGGCATTTCAGTACGTTAACAATTCATTTAAATGTTTTAATACCAAACCAAATACACAGAAGACGTCTGCTGCCACAATTCATTTGAAATCTGAAGTGAACTGAAAGTGTAGATAGCAAATGGCCAGTGAGTAAAGACTGTATAAACTTGAGGTGCACACACATGGTTATACACACACACGTAGAAGAGAAAGGGAGGCTGATAGAGGTGTGGGAGAGCAATACAGATGGAATGAGAAGGAAAAAATTAGAGGAAAAAATGAACCAAAAATTATGGGTCATTGTGCCAGCACAGTGCACACAATTAAGCATCGTCCAGGTGCCGAGAGCCTCAGCAATTACAGCCCAATTAATGCCAGTGGTATGATTACGGTTACAGCTCAGGATAACTGCGCTAGACCCGGTTCAGAAAGAAGAAAAAAAAAAAAAGGAAGAAGAGCTGGTAATTGAATTCCTGCTGCATCTGAGAAAAGAACATGGGTAAGAGCGCAAAACTGTAGGGAAGTATGAAAGAGGCTGAGACTGAGCTGAGATTTGCTCTTTGGCCATCTCAATCAGTCCTCTTTATCTATTTATGACTGACCTCAATTTAGCTCCTAAAAGCAGCCAGGTTGAAAGAATTCACTTCTCTTTACTTGGATGCTGTTAAATTTCACTGTCTTTAACCCCTTTTCTATTATTTCTTTTATTTGTTCACTACTGTAATTTCTTTCACTCTGTAATTTTATAGAATTGCAAGAGAACACAGTTAACGTGACATTTTACTGAGAATAGTTGTGTGAGTTGTAGCTACCTGTTTGCTACAAGTAGCCAGCATTAACATTTTCTCCTATGGAACATGTGAAGAACAAAATACACTCAGGAAAAGTGATCACTCATTAATAACTGATCATGTAATTTACATGTGATCTTCAGATTTAACAACTTCATAGACAAACCAAAACACTATGACCACTCACAGAACAGGGGCTGTCTTAAAACAATGGTGGATGTCAAGGTCCATGATATATTAGAGTGGTTCTGAACTCTTCCTGCAAGCCCCACTAGAAGTTAAGAATGGTCAGTTCTCAACTATAAAAATGTCCAAATCGCTAAAACCAGCCAACTAGGTCTGAACATCACCAAAATCCAAGGCTTGTGGGTGCTCCCAAAAAAGACTTAACTGATAAAAATTCTAAGCTCAGCAGCCATCTGTTAAAATAATCGTTTGTTCTGGAGAAAATTAGGCTGTTTGATTGGCCCTCCCAGACTCCTAACCTAGATGGCATAGACCACCCATGGAGAAAAACGGGGCAGATCATTAATGCTCTGGTGTGGATGATGTGAAAGTTTTGCTGGCTGAACCGCTGATGAAATCTGACCGCAGCTGAGCAAGCTAAAGGATGACAGAGTAATACGTGAAAAATAACTATTTAATACATCTTTTCCACCAATGCAGTGACAGCGCTGCTACCGGTGCTGTTGCAGAGCCATTTCTGCCTTAGTGCCTTTTGAGAACAAGCCCACATAAAAACACAGGTTTAGGAAATTATTATTACGTAGCGTTACCAGCAGGAGTTGGGGTCATTTCCATGGAAAGAAAATCATAGTGGACACAATCTGTGGCCAAGAAGTCCAAGGTGCAACTCTGGTGTAGATGTGAGTTCCCAGCTTTGACAAATGTATAGTTGCCTGTCTGAAACAAACTACCCCTATGGGTAGGTTCATCCTTTACAACAACTGTACAAAGGTGACTTTTTTTGTAATAACTCATCCATCATTGGTAAGGCTTAGAGTTGACAGTTACAGTCACTTTAATTAACAGGTATGCTAACACAGGCAGCTGTAGCACATAGCTGTCTTCTAGCCCTCGCTTTGCTAATTTAAGTCACTGAATGTAACCCTGTACCTGTAGAGATCATGAATGCAGATTGTTAAGCATATCTTCCATCATTAGCTGATAATTCAGCACGCCACCAATCTGTCCAAATATGGTTACTTCTGGTTCCAAATAACTAATGCACAGACAGTATTTTTTTTTTTTTTAAATGGATGTCGCTCTCAGGTCTGAAAATGAATTTAAGTATTACACCTACATTCCTTCTAATGGCCACCAGGGGGACATACCTGTGGTTGCAAAAAGACTTCCAGTCCCACAGAAGTGTAGCAGTTGAACTTGACCTCTGTAAATACTTTTGTGATTAGTTTATTGGCTGAGTCACTTCTTTCAGTCTATTTTCTAACTTCCAGTCATTCCAAATGTCAGAAAGGAGGATTATCCAGGGTATGCTCAGTGGCTAATGACTGATTGACAAATCATTAGCCAATGGGCATGTGGTTTCACAGTCGCATCTACCCCTTGCTCAAAAATGCTCAAGGCTTCAAAACAGGATTTCACAAACCAATGAGTGACATCACAGTAGCTACATCAATCTTACCTATTGTACATTTATTCAAAATATAAAATGAGACCAAAACTAATGGGTAATGCCACAGTGCCTACGCCCACTTTTAATATACAGAACACGGTCTGAACCAACCATGACTGCAACTTTTGTATTTATTATATAATAGTCACCAAAATTTAATAGCAATATTGTATTCTCGTGCAATTATGTGTATTCAGGAGGGGCTTGGTCCACTACTTAGCCACTCACACATGGAACTTCCATCATCTCTAATGCTTGTACTTTTATGTTATTAAGAAAAAAAAAAAATCACCATTGTATAGCCTTCAAGCACACAAAAACTGCACACACACTGAGGTTTATTTCCCTTCCCATTCTAGTTCCACACAAATGCAC